>JAYKYS010000611.1:0-31706 GCA_036924285.1 Asterella californica
GCATGCAGGCACCTGAGATGGTGAGGGTGCCCTTGGAGGAGCTGGTGCTGCAGATTCATCTGCTAGGGCTAGGCCCAGCAGGGCAGTTCTTGGAGAAGGTGCTGGAACCGCCCCCCAAGGCCAGTGTGGAGGGGGCCCTCACCCACCTGCAGGCCCTGGGGGCGCTCACCTCAGACCAGCAGCTCACCCCCCTAGGTCTGTCTGCTTAAATCTACCCTGTTTGTGTGCATGTGTGAGCCCAAGCATGCTTCACCCAACAGGCGCATATTCAAGAAGCCTTGTGATACCGGCATGCTCCAGGCTATCATGCTATGCCACACTGACAAGCGCCGGCACTTGGCGCTGAGGGATTGCAGCTTGAGATGGCTGTTGAACATGTAAGGCAGCAAAAGCTTGAGCACAATCATGCGTGCTGAGAATCAAATAACTCACAGGACTGGGGTGTGCTTGGCAAGTGGCATACCCTGTGCTACTTGTCTACTTTGCTTGTCCTCCTACACCAGCCAGCAGGAAGAAGGGAAAAAGCAGGCAACCTGCCAGGCACACCTTTGCAGGTTACTCTGGCTATCACGCTAAGCAGATGGCGTTTTTGTCCATGCAATCATGTACACGCTATGCGCACCCCAGGTACAGTGTTTTACGTAGTGAAAGCCAGACTATGCCACTTCCCAAGCATTTTGAGTTGATGTACAAGTGTGAACGTGCTGGTGCACAGGGCGGCACCTGTCTCAGTTGCCGGTGGATGCTGGGGTTGGGAAGCTGCTGGTGTTGGGGGCGGCGCTGGGGTGCCTGTCCACCTGCCTCACTGTGGCGGCCTGCCTCTCCTATAGGACCCCCTTTGCCAGCAGCCAGGACCAGCAAGATGCTGCAGGCCGTGTGCGCCAAGCCATGGCTGCTCCAGGTCCCCTACCTCCCCTCCCCATGATATGCTTGTGTTTGTCTGCCAAGAGATATCCTGTAAGATTGTGCTTCTGGGTGAAATCTTGTGGTAGGTCTGAGAGAAAATTCACCCTGTTTGTATGCTTGCAAGGCTGCTGCCACCTGTCAGAGCAACTGTGGACGCAGCAGTCAGGCACCATATCTGTTGCAGTGATCAGTACCTGCTAGCAAAACAAGTTGCTCACATAGTTTGCGTGCTACTGTTTTGTTCACTTTTACTGAATGCCAAGGATGCATGTTGCTTGCTGCTAGGGGTGTTGATCTCACTCCCATGCGTGCTGGACAGGTAGCGGCAACATAGCATCAGGGCAGCAGTCAGACCACTTGCTGATGGCAGCAGCCTATGATGCTTGGGCAACTGCCAAACATAAGGTGGGCTCGCATGCATGCGCTCCACCATGACTTGCAACCATGAAGTGACATGGCAATTCAGCACAGCATGTGCACTCAGTCCCACAATTGCTGCTGTCTCGTGCTGCACCTTTGATTTGCGTCATGTGACATCAGATGTTGTATCATGCTGTATGTGCTTGTGTGAAGAGGTCATGACAGGTGCAGAGCTCTTTTGTGTGATTGGGGTTTCCTGCACTGGACATGTAGTCAAATGTCGATGGCTGGCAAGATGGGCTTGATGAATGCTGTAGGATGGGCGGCAAGGAGCAAGGGTGTTTGCTCAAAAGCATTTCTTGAGTGAGCAGACGCTGGAAATGCTAGTGGACATGCGCTGGCAGTTTGCATGTATGCTTGCTGACAGTAAGCTCATTTCTGGTAACCCACGCAGCGCTAAGGGCCGGGGCTGGATGGATGATGCAAAGCAGCCTTTCAATATGCATGCCAATAAGCAAGCTGTGGTACGGTCTCATACTGCTTGCACATCCAGATGCCTTGCAAGTCATATATGCTTCTGGCACAGTAACCAATGCTCATGGTCACTTTCAGCTTGTGTAACTTTTCAAGCAATATGGCGCAGCTTCTGTGCTTTTGCGATGAGCAGACAGCAGCTGTGCAAAGGCTGCTCTGTCTTGGTTTCTTTATATCAACCTGGATGGCAGATAGCACAACTGCTAGGCTCTGGCCAATATGAACAGCGGATGTGACCATGCAGGTGAAGTCTGTCCTATCAGCAGCGCTGTATCCCAATGTGGCAGTCATGGATGACGGTGGCGGCTCCAATGCACGCCCCACATGGCATGATGGCCAGGGCAGTGTGGTGGTTCACCCCTCATCAGTCAACCACCCGCTCATTGCTGTGCACTACATGCGGCCCTACCTCATCTACCTGGAAAAGGTGCCTACCTGCCCTGCTGCCCTTTCTGCAATCTGATTGGGATACGTCATGTTGCATGCGGGAAAGCAGTGGGTGCTGGCAAAAGTTGCAGATACAATATGCATATCTCCCTCCTTCCTGGCTCCCCCTTCATAGTCCCATAGTGCAGACTTTTCAGAGTGAATTGCATGTTGCACCGTATCCAGTCAAAAGTGGCCTGTAGGCTCTGCAATCTGGTTCCAACAGCGCAAATGGTTTCATGGGTGCAAGACCGGACATGACATCCCATATAAGACTGAAAGCTCTTGTGCTGTGACCCCCCAGCTCATGCATTGAAATGGGTTTGGTTTCTCTGCAGATGCGCACCAGTCAGACATTTTTACGCGATACAACTGTTGTTTCCCCTTTGGCACTGCTGCTGTTTGGTGGCCAGTTGGAGGTTGTGCATGGGGAAGGGTATGTACTTGTGGATAAGTGGATCCGTATCCGAGCAGCAGCACCAACAGCTGTGCTGGTCCAGCGACTACGCAGCGGGCTGGATACACTGCTACAACAAAAGATTAAGCAGCCAGGCTCTGACTGGGGGTCCCAAGCTAGTGAGTTGATTAATACCATCATCAAGATGCTGCAAGACGAGGAGGCAACCCGTCAAAGAGAAAGGTGACAGCCATGCAGCACTTTGCAGCTTGTTGTGGCGGTTGTAAACGAATCTGAAGACCATAAACAAGGCACTTTGTGCAATTGAGGTTGTCATCAGGGACTCATCATGTTAGTGCCTTCTCCCCTTGATAGGATAGGAACACAATCAACCTGTGTCAGCTGATTGTATTACAATAACAATCTGTACGCTTGCATTAAGGATTGCTCAGGGCCATGCTAATCGTCAGTACATCGTTTGGCTTATGATGGGAAACAGCGAACATGAATTACGGAAACATGGCCGTCTCACATTTGGATGCAGAATCAACTGATGCTATGTTGTGCATTCCATCTATCACTGTGCAATTCATCTGCTACTGCACTTCCTGAGATTGGCAAATCTGTGTGAATCTGGCCTCTATTTCCTTGAGATATTCCGCCTGCATATACAGCATCAAGTCTCCTGAGCTGAAACATGCATGGGTGTCTTGCTGTGTCTACATCAAGAGTAGTGGTACCCAAGGGAGGCTACTTGCCAAACTGAAGACAACATATTGAAAATACTCATCAAGTGGTGACACATGCAAAGGCTGCGAATACGACATGCTGCCGATTCTAAACAAGTTGACGTTTGACATAATTGTGAGCTAGCATCACCGGTTACCTGCACTCTCTGCGTGTAGGAGCCACTGCTTTGGCCTAGCACTGTGCTCTCCATGCGCTTTTGCAGGTCTTCCAGAAATGCATCTTTGGTTATGGCATCAGATTGCAGCAATTGCTTGATGACTTGCTCCCACTGCTCTTCGCCAGCAGAAATGACTTCATTTACTGGCGAGTCAAAACTGCTGCCCTGACAAAGGGCCTTGGCAGCGTACAGCTGCAACATTTTTTGAAGCAATGATATCATGCCTGTAAACACAAGCACACAGCAGGTCAGCAAAGACTCAACCAGCTTGGGTTGGCACAATGCTGGCTGCATTAGTAGCCAGCAGAATATCAGCCTACCATCTTGCTTATCATCGGCAGCCTTTCGCATGTATGAGAATGCTGTAGACAACAAGGCTTCATCTGAAGAACCAAGATGCTTATCTAGCGCCTGCAATGTGAATTGATCAGGCTTGCAGCTCTAGCACGGTGCACAAGTGTGAACAAAGGGACAGCAGATTTCTGCATACCTGCTGCATGGAGGCAGTCTGCTGTTCTGTAAGTGGCAGATGCCACTCACCATTAGCGTCTGCAGCTGCTATCAATATGCTCTGAAGGGTCGACGCAGACTGGCTCAATTGGCCTTCTGTCTGCTTGACTACAGCGTTTGCCATTGTCATAACTGTGCTAGCCAAGGAGCCTATCCTGATTGTAATAGACATCACGTGTGAGCACGGCAAACAGTGCAAGGACCAGAGCAATAAGTTTCATGTATGCTGATCCAGCGGCACACAGCAATACTTGTGACCTCACTTGTCTTTATCCTCTTTGCTTGTGGCAGTGTCGCTACGAGTTGCCAGCCTCAGCCAAAACTTCTGGTCCAAGCTGAGAATGTTGTCCGCAACAAGCTTGGCCAGCTGTAAACGTACCGAACATTATCCGTTGGAACATCGTAATTGTCTGGTGACATTCCTGCGAGTCTATGTATGTGATGGGCATGGTTTCGGACCTGTTGTTGGCTTTTGGCTTCCAGAAAGAGGTCAATAAGCTGATCCAGTGCCGCAGTTTCCTTCAAAACCTTCGTGCTTGCCCCAGAGCTTTCTTGAGCGTGGGTAAAGACCTTTTGGCGTTTGTAGCCGCAATTTTGGTAAGCAGGGAAGCCGCGACGCTTGACGACACGGAGTGCTGTGCTGGAAAATACTCGGGCGGTGTTGCTTGTTTGCCTACTACACGCCTGGTTCGCGTATGCATTGGGCGAAACTTTCTGTAGTGGTGAGGCTGTAACCGCATTCATGCTCACGACAACGGAACGAAGTGTCGAAGTGTCGGGTTAGACCGCAAAGACCGCAAAGATGGTTTCGGAGCAGCATATACAGCCGCAGGCAATTGGTCCAGAGGCCGGTGTGAAACGTCACGCACGTATTGAAGTGCTCACGGTATAAAGATACTGCCCGTTGCCACAATCGGGGAAGCCCTTGATTACGCCTTTCAAGTTGCCGCTCAACATACATTGCTGCAAGCGACAGTGTAGAGCAAGCGCAGGCACAGCAAGTGCAAGGGTATAGTTGTTGCAAGCCTTAGGTATATGCATGATGGAGCGAGGCGGCATCTGAAGGCCGCTTCAAATTGTTCACTCATTGTGAATCTCAAGCTCTTGTCTAAGCAGGCAATCACAGGTGAGTTGCGAGCTGCCAAAGTGCTGAACCAAAAGACTTTGAGTGGCTAGCTAGCGAGTGTACTATAGGTCATAAATTCAGGATGCCTGAGGATAGACTGCCTAAGAAGCTTTTGTTTGGTCAAGTCAAGAGTTGCCGCTCCCCAGGCTGCCTTAGGTGCATGTTGATGATGTTGCAGTGCGTTACGGTCACTTGCGTCAAAACAAAACCTTACATAGGATGCTCAATGCGCAGATTGCTTTGGAGGGATAAGACTTGCCTCGTATGTACCTAGCTCATCATGAGTTGGAAAGCGTTAGGACTCATACTATAGCCCAAGATTATCATGTATGTTGATGACATTGCATTGTTCGCTGAGGATATTCAAATCTGAAAGCTGCAATTGAGCTTCTTGACACCGTTAAACTTTTTTCTCTGATTGAGCTTTGATTGTGAGCACTAGCAAGATTAAGATTTTAGTTATTAGGAGGGAGTTTGACACTCAGATAGCCACTTTGGACAATGATCTGCGAGGTGATAGTCTTGAGGTGGTGTCCAAGTTCAAACACCTAGGCAGCATACTTTCTGCGTGGTTGTCTGGATGCTGAAATCACTAAGCCCGTAGTCACTCATCATTTAGTGTGTGTAACAAGCTAGTCTATTCGTGCGTTGGTAGTGTATAAATCACATTGTAGGATTGTTCCTTTGTGAGCAACAGCCGCCACAGGCAGCATTCCTCTTCCACGCATGACTCATCCCAAGAGCCATGCGTTGCAAGCCATGCAGTGCAGACCGTTACGTTATTCCCCCTTTTAGTGACTTGCGTCTCGCAAGCCACAAGGCTAAGAGCAACGTACAGAGTAGGTCAACTGACAATCCTGCCCTATGTACACGTTCCACTCACATGTCAACTCTGGCGATTCCGCTACTGCTCACAAATCCAAAGTTAGGCTGATCAGGCGTTCTACTCAGTTACTACTGAGTTCCAGAGTGTTGCTTAGTTCTTACTGAGCTCCAGCACCATGTGGGGCCGCAGCCCCGGCAGCAGCCCCGGCGGCAGCCCCGGTCGCAGCCCTGGCGGCAGCCCCGGTCGCAGCCCCGGCAGCTTCCTACAGACAGAGCTGCCAACAATGATACCATGGATGTGTTGGAGGACCCTGGCAGCCCCCCCTCAGCTATCTGAGTGGCGCAAGCTGGGAGCTAGCCAGTGCTGCCTACTTCAAAAGGCAACACAAGACCTTGCAATGGACTGAAGGCCTGTTGCACCCGGATTAGGCCGTTGTTCCTGCATATCTCAGGTTCGTCTGGTGGGTTTTTTGGGTGGGAGAGCTATTCATTACAAACATGCAATGAAAGAAACCACAAGTGAAATGTAAAGGCCATCCAGAACAAGAGCTGCAGGCTACCCTCACAACTTGCATGTAGGCAAACACTAAAGTTTGCATAGGGTCAGCTTGTCAGGCAAAACAAGCAGCAAACAAGGCAGTTATTCACCAGCCAAGAGCCGAGCCTGTTCCTTTTCACCAAACAAAGAATCATCAATGTTGAGATCAACCCAAGTAGCTGCTAACAGTGATGGCAGGTTGCTCCAAGAGCGTACAGTAAAAAGGTCAGGTAGCAAGCGGGAAGCCCAATGCCAAGCCTAACCTTAACACTATTCTGCCTAGTTGCTTGAAAGGAATAGGCAACTATCCTGTAACCCCCAAAAAAAAAAAAAACTATTCTGCCTAGCACTGAAGAAGTGATGTCATTATGAGTTCAGCTCAAACACAAACCAGAGGCAGTGAAGCAGAACACATTGGACTGCCAACTCACGCACGTCAACAGAGCACTGCACAGAGGCACCCTTGTGCAAGCTATAGAGTCGGAAAGCAAACAGTGCTTACAACACCTATTCCTATGCCAGCCGAGCAAGCCGAGAGTGTCTCCAGCAGTGAAAGGCTTGCAACTGATGATGGGAGTTGAATGAGTGATTCTGACCGGTAAGGGTGTTCTGAATGAGCTGGCTGCCAGACGCTGAAAGGCCTTGCTGCCAAGTAGGAGCTGTCGGGGCTGCCGTGACAATTACCTGCCAGGGTGGTGGTATGGTTGTTAGCACTGACTGCAAGCAGGCTGTGAAGGCCGGCGGGTGCTGCTGCCGTAGAGCCACCTGTAAATGTGCCACCTTGGTGATGCCTGCTGCCAACATGAGGGGCTGATCATGGGGTGTGAGGGGTCTGGAAGCTGTGCTGTCATTGGCGCTGCCTGTAGCTGAGCTGTCTAGGGGCACTGAAATCTGGCGATTGAAAAATAATGACTCATTGAGGATGTCCTCAGCTGGCATGGCATTGACTGGCAACAGGCGATGGGCTTGCAAAGCTCTGAAGGCTGTGACATACCCTGTGAGCCTGGTTGGCAATTGCAGGGAGGTGATGCTGACTGTGCTGAAGAGGATGGCGGCCCCATACGCCAATGCACGGGCATGTGGAGCTTTGGATAGGTGGTGCAGTTGGAACACCTTCCATGCCAAGCGCTCAGGCTCCAGCAAGCGAGACACCACCTTGGCTTGGAGGGCCTGGATTTGTGTAGGCACCTCCACAAGCCCCACCCCCCCTTGGGCAGGGGGCAAGGAGCTGGTGAGGACCCTAGGGAACAGGGCAGCCGAGGGGGCTGGGGCGGGCAAGGCAGTAGAGCCTTTGAGCTAGGGCCAAGGCAGCACCACTGTGGCTGTGGTGCTGTGCTGACGCCACATACTGGCTGAGCTGCCTGCTGATTTGCTGAAGGAGCTGCTTAGACGGCCGTTGGAATGTGGCGTGGTACCACAAGGAGGCTGCCAGCACCTGCTTTGCCACATGCACCCTGTCGAGAAAAGACAAGCCACGAGCTGACCAGTGTCTGACCTTGGCTTTGATTGACTGATGGATGCCTGTGAAGGTCTGATGACAAGCTGCTGACATGTCATATCCAAGGCGAACACCCAAGTGCATGCTTGTAATAAATAGCTCTCCCACCCCCAAAAAAAAAAAAGGTGTTTGTTTGTTTGCTGGCCGGTGATGAAGCTGATGCTGGGCAAGACGCTGACTGTGGCGGAGGCTAGTGGCTGTGACTGGACCAGGAAGGCTTGCGACTTGCTGGCGTTCAGCTGACTGCATGAGGCAGCGCAGAAAAGCCCTATGCTGGTGTCGATGGCCACTTGTGCATCGCTAGGCTGAAGGACATGCAAGCTGGTATCATCAGCATGCTGGTGGCTGATAGGTGCTGGCTGACCATCTGGCATGGTGATTGGCCTTATGACACCTAGCTGGGACTGGCGTCTGAGGTGGCTGGCAAGAGGTTGGGCTGCCATCACATACAGCAAGGGAGACAATGGGCTGCCTTGTTGAACCCCTGAGCGTTCTGGGAAGCTGGCAGAGCGCCAGCCATTGAAGGTTGCTGTGGCTGTGGTGTTGTGCAACATGAGGCTGTCTCACTTGCATGCATTCTGGCCGAACCCCATGCTGGACATGCATTTCTGGACCCATGAGCTGCTGAGGCGATCATATGCTTTGCTGAAGTCTAGAAAGACCATGCAGCCGGGCTGACCTGTTTGCTGTAGGTGCTCGACCTCCTCAAGGTGGCAAAGAACATTGTCCCCAATCCAGCGGCCAGGTACAAATGCATTTTTTTTTGGGGTCCCAAAAAATCAACAAAAAGCAATTTGAGTGGGGTCTATCACGTGCAGGAGGGCAGGTCCGAGTCTGGTGGCCAGCGCCTTGGCCAACAGCTTGTAGTCGCTGCTGAGGAGGGTGATGGGGCGGTAGCTGTCCAGAGAGGATTGGGCGCCCTTGCCCTTATACAGCAGGGTGATGACCCCCTGGGTCAAAGAGGCCGGCAGGCTGGGGGTAAGCTGAGTTTGGAGCCCTGCAGCACTGCCAGCAGCTCTGGGCCAAGCAAGTCCCAGAAGTGAGTGTAAAACTCATATGGACTCAGAACGCTTTGCCAGCCCCATTACAAGGATTTTTTGCAGTGGACTGAACGCCTGTTGCACCCGGATTAGGCCGTTGTTCCTGCATATCTCAGGTTCGTCTGGTGTCCTGAAGGCTCTTTTGCTTGAAAGGAATAGGCAACTATCCTGTAACCCAAAAAAAAAACAAAAAAAGGGTGTGTGATGATGCTGGGCGGCATTGCCCATACTCCTGGGCCGCGTGGGGCCGCAGCAGCTAGGGAGATTGACAGAGAGACCCCATAATGATCGGAGGGCCTGACGTCTGAGACTGTAGCTGCGCTGACATCTGGAAGCAAGCTGTCGGTGACAAGCCATCTGTCGATCCTGGCTGATGAAGAGCCTGAGGTGGCTGTGTGGGTGAACTCCCTTGCTTGAGGGTGCAAGTGACGGAATGCATCTTGCAACCCCAATGCCTGCTGCAGGGGCAGCAAGCCATGCTGAAAACCAGCCTGACGGGTGCCTGGCTGACCCCCAATGAGGTCTTGGTCATTGGCCACACAGTTCCAGTCCCCCCCCAAGGCAAGGGGGGCACCAGCCGGCAGGGCAGGCAGCAAACTGCATTGGAAGAAAGGTATGCGCTCCTGCCTTTGACCAGGAGCATAGACTGATGCAACTGTAATTTGGCTGCCGCCGAGATCGCATTTGACGGCAACAAATCTGCCATTGGGGTCTATAGCAGCTGAGTTGGCCCCCGAAAGCAATGGGTTGGGCTTGAAAAGCAGGGCCACACCTCGACTTGCTGACGTGCCGGCAGCCCAAAAGGAGGGGCCATCCCAGGGGGCGGTTGGGCCTGCCCCCTCCCTACACCATTGTGCAGCCTCTGTGTGGTTGGCGTGGTGTGTCTCTTGCAAAGCGATCACTTGCCAAGGTCTAGACTGTAAGGTTGCAAACAATGCCGCCCGCTTCTGCTTCCCTTTGAGGCCATTGACATTGAGGGAGAGAAACTGTAGGGAGGGGGTGCTGGGTGGGCTCATTGAGCCCCCCCAGGGGCAGCAGGGGGCACCTTCCAGCAGGGAATGACTGGAGCGTGTGCTCTGCTGGACCGCCTGGGAGCTGACTCAGATGCCAAGGGTAGCTCTGGATTGGGGCGCTGAGGTTCTGAGATGTTGCCAGCAGCCTGTGCATCTGGGAACGGGTGAAAGGATGCATCGCCAGTCACCACCCTAATGGTCTCAATCATCAAGGATTAAAGAGGCTCTGCCAGGGCAACATGGGATGCTGTGCCATGCTGAGTGATCTGTGCCATGTGCTGAGCATGCACATGCTGAACTGCTCGCCTGGCTGTGTCCAAGGAGACATCAACATCCTCTGTCCAAGGAGACATCAACATCCTCTGCCCACATGGCAGAGGCAACGGCTCCGTCAGGAAAGTGCTCCGGCATAGGTACAGGCGAGGCTTGAGGCATGTTGGCATCCTCCAGCTCTGCTGCCGGCATTGATGCTGATGCTCATGCTGATGCTGATGCTGATGCTGATGCTGATGCTGATGCTGATGCTGATGCTGATGCTGATGCTGATGCTGATGCTGATGCTGATGCTGATGCTGATGCTGATGCTGATGCTGGTGTTGGTGCAGAGGGGTGGCACCAGTGTCCTTGCGCGTGCAAAACTTGAAGCTATGTAGCTACTCACGTCAGATCTGAACAGGCAGTGCAGCACGTTGCGTGCTGCACGTTGCGTGATCGACATGCACGTCTGTCGTGCTGATCGGGCCTGTCGGCGTGCACGCTAACGACTATACTGTTTCAGTCGTTTCCAGCGCAGACTGCGCGGCTCATAAGCCTTTAGAAGCTTTTGTAGGCGCCTCAGGAAGCCGTGTTGCGGTTCGCTTGCGTTGGGAGCCTTTTTGACTACTTGTAGTACTACTTTGTGAGCATAGTATTACTCAGTGACACTTACAGAATGCAGCCTTGGCTTCCTCCTGATTCTGCTTTGACAAGCAACGACTCGACACCACACTAGCTCTCAAAGAATAACTGTATCTGCAAGCCGCCATCTAGCATTACTGCTCATGTTGTCCAAGAGTGCCACTTTGCTGTGCAGGTACAGCCTGCAGGCTTGCAATCTAAGCATGTATGCTGGCAGCAAATGCAAGTGTCTTTCACAACTGCAACAGGTTGTTGTCTAGCAGCACTTAACACCGCTGCTCTTCTTGACAAGGGCCAGCAGCTGCGCGAGCAGCCATCCAGCATTACCGGTCACGCTGTTCGATTGTGCAGCTGTGCTATGAAAGGCTTGCTGTCAAAGCATGCATGCAAGCAGCAGATGCAAGTGTCCTGCACTACAGCGCAAGGGTGTTGCACACCACTAGCAACACTGCTCAGCTTTATAAGGCTGGCTAAGTGTTCCTGCGCCAAAGCAGATGTATAGCTCCTATGAGAGCCAAAAATCACAATGGGCACCTAGCATCTGGTGGACTGAAAGCAAGCAAGCAAGCAAGCAAGCAAGCAAGCAAGCAAGCAAGCAAGCAAGCAAGCAAGCAAGCAAGCAACCCATTACGGGGAATTTTTGCAGTGGACTGAGCGCCTGTTGCACCCGGATTAGGCCGTTGTTCCTGCATATCTCAGGTTCGTCTGGTGTCCTGAAGGCTCTTTTGCTTGAAAGGAATAGGCAACTATCCTGTAACCCAAAAAAAAAAAAAAAAAAAGCAAGCAAGCAAGCAAGCAAGCAAGCAAGCAAGCAAGCAAGCAAGCATGCAAGCAAGCAAGCAAGCCAGCGGCACTACTTAAGTACACATCTGATGAAGTTCCAAGTTCTTGTGCATTTGCTAATCATCAAGAACCAGTTCAGGTTTGTCAAGACACGTACATGCCGGTGTGGCATATCCAAAACTGCAGTCTGCATCTACCCCATGTCATGCTAGTGCCCGAAACAATAATGGGCAGCCGCAAGAAGCAAGCGCATGGCAACCTCTGATAAACCTTCAACTAGCAGGCTATGAACAAAATGAAAGCAAGAGAGCACAACTACTGTTCACACACTGTTATACTTGAGTCCCAAGTTCTTTGCACCTAATAACATCAGTAAGCATCGGGTTACTGTTTAGTATGCACACAAAAAATCAATTCCAAGTTCTGTACACACTTGAGCATGCAAGCCAGCAGCACTACTAAACTAGACATCTGATTTAATTCCAAGTGCTTGTGCGTTAGCAATTGCTAATCATTAATTCAGGTTTGTCGAGAAACGTACATGCTGCTGTGGCATATCCAAAATTGTAGTCTGCATTTACCCCATGTCAAGCACTAGCATGACAATAATAGGCAGCCGCAAAAGGCAAGCACATGGCAAATTCTGATTAAACATTTGACCAGCAGGCTATGCACAAAATGAAGCAAGAAAGCACAACTACTGTTCATACACTTTTATACTTGATAGCAGTCTCAAGTTCTATGCACCTAACAGTATCACTATGCATCAGGTTCAGTATTCACACTATAAATCAATTCCAAGTTTTGTACACACTTTAGGTTCCTTCTTATCATGACATTCTTGGATGTCTTTTTTCCACTCCCCAACCCTGTTGCGATTGGCTTGTGTGCCTGCATTTTGGTATGCAGACCATCTCTGCATTTGACTTTCAGCAAAGTGAAAGTCAGTTTGGTCTAGCAGCCAACAATCATGCTCTGCATCAAAATGCATGCGTACCCCTGTCAAGATGTTAGGGAACTCCACCTTATTGTTGAAGCATGTTGGATTGTTGAGGCTCAAGTGATATGCTCTTTTCCCTCCATGCATGACGTGCTTGCCAGCCTTGTCTACTTTCTCATCAAACCACTTGCATACAGCTCACCAGACTTTTCTGTTAGGTGTGCTCGTGGGCCCGGCACACGCTTGCCAATTTTGTCATATGTCACTTTTGCCACATAGCCATCATATACACAAAATTGTTTCTTTTGCTTCTTGGGACCCCCTAGGGTGATGTCATACGAAACGACAATGCAATCATCATCACTTATATACCCATCTACAGTATCAAGCTTATCGGGATCTATTTCTCCCTTGTGTACAAACCGTTGATCAGATTGGCAGTATTGCATAGCATTTGGACGGCAGCCCAAATCACTGCCTCTTCCCCACATGGTCTTGCTCCTACTCAGGCCTCTCCTTTACCATCTCACTCTCAGTTAGCGAGCAGGCTAGCATTGAAGACGATCACTTCCATGATTCGCCATGATTGGGTGAAGTGCAATGATGATGTACGGCAAATTTCTGGGGTGTGCTCAAGCTGGCTGAGGGGCAGGGACCCCAGTATGACTTTGGAGGCATTTCAACGTTTGTGGTGCCACAACCACACCCTGGCATCAATCCACACGATTCAATCCGGCACTGAGGAAAAACTCGACCTGAAAGTGCACTTGTCTGACTCATTACCTGTGCCATTGGTTTAGTCGGCTATTTGCTGTTTGCTATGTGGCAATGTGTGACAGTTTATTTGCATGCTGGGTTTGAACCTGGCGGATTCATTTTGTGCTTGTGTCATCATTTGACTTCTGCTTTTGGGTGGGGGGTGGTGGCTTAGGTGTCGTATCATTTTTCATCACCGCAGCTTGCTATGCGGGGATGCTTAGCTGGTTTGTGGTGCAATTGATGCCTGGCTTCAGCTTGATTGATGGCGAGTTAGCTTGCTGGGGCTTGCTTGACGTGCATTCACCCGAGGGGGGCCCATCAACCCCCCCTCCGTAGCTGGGGGGTCTTGTCAGCCCTAAGGGTGCCAGCTACACAGGCCGTGGAGACGGTTGGCCCTCACCGGCGTGTGGGAGCCTTGCAGGCTTGTCATGCAATGTGACCAGTCCTGCGGGTGGTGTGCTGATGTCTTGTTCCTTCCGGTTGCTTTCTGGACGTCAGTTGGATCCGGCAATGTGCTGCTCGCAGCGAAGCTCACTTAGCATTACCATGTCTGCCCAGTACTCCTAGACATTGGCCATCATACTCTTGGGATTGTGTTCAACATTTCCTTTGCTTGGCACGGCAATTTAGCCGGCCAGGTTGCCATTCCAGTTGCGATGTTGCATTTGCTGGTGCAAGGGCACACTGTGCTCTTGTTGCTTCTTCCGTGACACATCATTACCGAGGTCATGACACGACCAGCTGTTGTTGGCTGGTCGTCATGGACTCAGAACGCTTTGCCAGCCCCATTACGGGGAATTTTCGCAGTGGACTGAGCGCCTGTTGCACCCGAATTAGGCCGTTGTTCCTGCATATCTCAGGTTCGTCTGGTGTCCTGAAGGCTCTTTTGCTTGAAAGGAATAGGCAACTATCCTGTAACCCAAAAAAAAAAAAAAACAAGGGGTGTGCATGCTACAAGCTTGGCACTGCAACACGCAAACAACATGCAACCAGCAACAAGCATCACTTTTTAGCCAGGCATTGTACTAGTAATGTATAGTAGTGCAGTAGGCAAGTCGCTCAGCATTGTGCAACAGGTACAAGCATGTAAAAGGGATGCCTTTTATACCACTTGTGGTGGCTCCTAGGACTTCATAGCCTGCGCCATCAAAGGGGATGTGGCCAGCAGCATCTTGCAAATCATCCTCTTCTCCCTCTGTGTCTAGATTTACATCTTCATCTCGCACAGCGTCAAGAGCAGGTATATCATCCCACTTCACCCATGGACTGCTAGTATGAGTGCTTGCATCGTAGCTGTCACTCCACCGAGGAAAGCTGTCAGCGAATCTGGTGAGGTCACGCTGCAAAAACAACAACAGTTACCCCGTTGAGTCTGGATTGGGAATCTCAATGTGCACATAGTCGCTCTGACAAATGCAACATGGAAAATGCAACAAACACGCATTCAGTATGTTACTTGTAACAAGCAGCCACCGTGCAACAAGCTACCAACCTATAGCTTGCTACCAACGTGCAACAAGCTACTACGTAACAGTAGCAAGCTGCTAGAATGCAACAAGCAACAGACTATTAGCATGTAACAAGCTACAAGCGACAAGCATGCAAAAAGCTACCAACATGCAACCCGCAACAAGCTACCAGCATACAACAAATGCAAAGCTATCAACGTGCAATCAGCAACAACCTACTAGCAAGCTATCAGCAACAAAGCTAACAACATGCAACAAGCAATTGATATTCAACAAGCTGTCAACGTGCAACAAGGCGCAAGCATGCACCATGTTTCAGAGTAAGAGAAGCTATCAACTTTCAACCATCTACAAGCCAACAACATGCACCAAGCAACACTGACAGCTTGCACCTAGCGCCCAGCATGTTATAAGGTACAAGCTGGAAGCGCGCTGAAATTTGTAGCTAGCAATAAGCTTATGTAGCATGTTTGCTACTACATTAAGCCAGTGCAACGTGTAGCAAAGGCAGCCTGGATACATGATGCCCTCTGGCCCATCATAGGATTTGTGTGCTATACAAGGCGTGTCAACATGCATGCTCTGATAAATGGGGGAAAGCTGCAAGTAAAGGCCAAGTGTTGTGATAGAAAAGCCTAGTACACACACAAGCCGCCACACAGTCACAAGCGTATACGATTGCAAGTCTTTCAGTGGCACATGCGCCCGCGCAGCACCCGTGGGGGCGTTCGGATCTTCTATCGCATCCTCCTCTGTATCAAGAGCGCCCGAACGTTAATTGTGACCTGTAAGAACGGCTGAACCGTCATGACCTCTCGAACGCTTCTGACCTTGCATCCTTGCACCGAGCTTGCTAGGCCTCGGCAGCAAATCGCGGTGCTACACACGCTAGCTGGTTAGGCACTGATCAGACACGCTTATAGATGAATTTCAATGCTGAACACAGCGATCTGTGAGGTCTATCCACACAGACACCGCTTTGGTCTTGTAGAGGGTTTAAGGCTATTTGATTCCGATCGGAACCAACTTTGGTTCCAAAAGGAACGACTTGGTTCCGATTGTCACCAAATTTGGTTCCGATCGGAACCAAACGAGGTCACGTGCGGCCGGGACGTGATTGTCTATCACGGGGACAGGTGCACGTCGGTACACGTAGTCGAAAATGCGTCACGTGAGATCATTCGTCCCAGGGGACAACAAGTCGTCTTTGGGACCAATTCGGTTCCGATCGGAACCAAGTCGTTCCGTTTGGAACCAAGTTGGTTCCAATTGGAACCAAGTCCTTCCGTTTGGAACCAAGTGGTACCAAAGTTGATTCCGATCAGAACCCAGTCGTTCCGTTTGGACCCAAGTTGGTTCCGATCAGAACCAAAGTCGTTCGACTGAACCCTGCTGGTCAACCGTGCTGCTTTGCCGCTCTGTACAACCCGCTTGCAGACATCTGCTGCATCGTTGGCACCTACAAACCACTGAATGGAGAACTTGTCGTCCATCCAGCCGACCGGCACTTGCCCTGTTGTGGGATGCCGATATCAACTTGGGTCTTGGCCGTGGCTGCCAAAGAATTGGATCAGCAGTAGCGCTGCAGACAAGCGCTATCAAAATTGCTGTTGCTAAACACAAAGCAGCCAAGGACAAGATTGCATAGAAGCAAGAAGCAGACTGTGCAAATGTCAAGCAGAGGCATGCAAGTGGAACTGACAGGCAGGGCAAGCCATTGAAAAGAACAACTGCAAAATTGCATTAGCAAAACAAGTAGACAGTGACACTCAAAAGCACTTGAATGTGATGCTGCACGACTCCAAGCCTGTACTTGCTCAGCAAAGTTGCACACTTGGACAGCATGAGCGGTCATGCTAGATGGCCCCCGTCAAGCAGAGTAGGGGAGCTAGTTTTGTGCAACCTTGCAGACGAACCTGAGATATGCAGGAACAACGGCCTAACCCGGGTGCAACAGGCGTTCAGTCCACTGCAAAAAATCCCCATAATGGGGCTTGCACAGCGTTCTGAGTCCATGACGACCAGCCAACAACAGCTGGTCGTGTCATGACCTTGATAATCATGTGTCACGGAAGAAGCAACAAGAGCACAGGGTGCCCTTGCACCAGCAAATGCAACATCGCAACTGGAAAGGCAACTTGGCCGGCTAAATTGCCGTGCCAAGCAAAGGCAATGTTGAACACAATCCCAATAGTATGATGGCCAATGTCTAGGAGTCCTGGGCAGACATGGTAACGCTAAGTGAGCTTCGCTGTGAGCAGCACATTAACTGACGTCCAAAAAGCAACCGGAAGGAACAAGACATCAGCACACAACCCTCAGGACTGGTCACATCGCATGACCAGCCTGCAATGCTCCCACACGCCAGTGGAGCCCAACCGTCTCCACGGCCTGTGTAGCTGGCACCCTTAGGGCTGACAAGAACCCCCAGCTACTGAGGGGGGTTTGATGGGCCCCCCTCGGGTCAATGCACGTCAAGCAAGCCCCAGCAAGTTAACCCGCTGTCAATCAAGCTGAAGTCAAGCATGAATTGCACCACAAACCAGCTAAGGTGAAAAGTAGATACCCCTTGCCACGCATAGATGATCTGTTTGACAAATTGCAAGGCGGGGCTATTGGGCTTCTACGCTTTTTGGCGTGACTTTGGCGTCAGTCGCTCGTTTGCGTTAAGCTTTACATCGGTGTGATGTCAGCGCGATTATCTATCCAATGAGACCGCTTGCGCATGCTAACGTTGCGTATTGCGGAAGTCGTGTCCGACAGGGATCTGTTGCAATAGCGCGTTCGCAAAGTTCGTTCAATTTCCAGCTTTTCCCGTAATACTGTTGCGACATCTCTGCGTTGCCAGTGACGTGCCCCTTTGCGGCCTTTCAAGACGTCGTTTCGCCAAAAAACCTTGAAACCAAGCCTAATGTGCACAATGTCTCTACAGTGTCAGCGTCAGCGCCAGCGTCAGCCACAGCAACCTCAGCATCAGTTTCCGGCTCCCTGCACAGCACTGCCAATGAAGAGGTGTCCTGACCTGTCAGCAGTTCTTGCTGGCTTGTATGACAAGCCGTTGCTGGGTCCCAAACCAAATCAGCTGCTGGTTTTCAAGCGACCTCAGTTGGCAGTCAAGCTAGAGTCCTTGATGCAGGCGGCAACCTCGGCAGCAGCAAAGCACATGAATAACAGCTTGGTCAATCAGGCCATTGCTGCAATGTATCAGCACCCTCAGTTGCGTGACCATGTGGTTGGTTGGGCCCCAGTGCGCAGCGGCCAGCACAACGCAGAAGTTCACCTGTCCTTCAAGGACGCCTCAGCACAGCACAGGCAGCAGCTGGCCTCGACCGGTACCATTCAAGTGACCATGCTTGGAGCAGCAGCGCCAGTCAGCTTGCCCGTCAGCACAGTAGCAGCCAAGCAATTGCCAGAGGTGACAGTGGTACGCCTGCACAATGTCCCCGGCGGTGTGAACGTCCATGGATTAATGGCATGCCTGCTGAAACACTTTCAATTTGGGCCTGAATACTCAAATGTCTCTGAGTATGGGGGTGATGTCTCTGGTGACATTGCTGCTGTCACTCCGGCTTGGTGCCGCTCAGACGTTTGCATCGCAGAACTCAGAGCACCGGTGCAAGATGCAAAGTTGAGCCAGCTCCCTGCTGCCTTCACTTGTTTTGGGCAACAGGTCTCTATGTCAGTCCAGCCCAGCCTCCTTGCCAAAGCACACCTGTATCGGCAAAGGGCTCAGACACAGCCGCAGGCGCAGCAGCAAGCCATATTGCAGTCACCGCGGCACAGGCGCAGACAGCAACAAAAAGCCAGGGCTAAGAAGGCAGCTTCCCAACCATCTGGTCAGAGTCAAGAACGGCTCCAACCGCTGCAGACAACCTTTTGCCCGGCAATGGCAGCAGATGGGGCCCTTGGGTCTCAAGGCAGGGTAGCATTGACTTGCCCCTTGGACCCTGTCTCTGACCTGGGGGGTCAACAGGGAAGGGCTGGGTTGGGACATTCTATGCCTGAGCCCATGCAGTTGGAGCCAAGCAGCCCCGCTAGTCAGGTCAGCTCCCCAGTCAGTGCAACCCCCATGGAAGTATCAGCTGCAGTCATAGCCCCCTCTCATGCCCCCCTTCTTGCACCTGTTTCAGCACCTGCACCAACACCAGCATCAACGTCAGCAACAGCATCAGCATCAGTGTCAGCATCAGCATCAGCATCAGCATCAGCATCAGCATCAGCATCAATGCCAGCAGCAGAGCTGGAGGATGCCAACATGCCTCAAGCCTCGCCTGCACCTGTGCCGGAGCACTTTCCTGACGGAGCCGTTACCTCTGCCATGTTATTGTGGGCAGAGGATGTTGATGTCTCCTTGGACACAGCCAGGCGAGCAGTTCAGCATGTGCATGCTCAACACATGGCACAGATCTCTCAGCATGGCACAGCATCCCATGTTGCCCTGGCAGAGCCTCTTCAATCCTTGATGATTGAGGCCATTAGGGTGGTGACTGGCAATGCATCCTTTCACCCGTTCCCAGATGCACAGGCTGCTGGCAGCATCTCGGAACCTCAGCGCCCCGATCCAGAGCTACCCTTGGCACCTGAGTCAGCTCCCAGGCGGTCCAGCAGAGCACACGCTCCAGTCATTCCCTACTGGAAGGTGCCCCCTGCTGCCCCTGGGGGGGGCTCAATGAGCCCACCCAGCACCCCTACAGCTTCTCTCCCTCAATGTCAATGGTTTCAGAGGGAAGCAGAAGCCTGGCTGGCAATTGCAGGGAGGTGATGCTGACTGTGCTGAAGAGGATGGCGGCCCCATACGCCAATGCACGGGCTTGTGGAGCTTTGGATAGGTGGTGCAGCTGGAACACCTTCCATGCTAGGCGCTCAGGCTCCAGCAAGCGAGACACCACCTTGGCCTAGAGGGCCTGGTTAGGGTTTAGGGTTTAACTATATTTAAACCCTAAACCATAAACCCTAAACCCTAAATGGATTTGTGTAGGCACCTCCACAAGCCCCACCCCCCCTTGGACAGGGGGCAAGGAGCTGGTGAGGACCCTAGGGAACAGGGCAGCCGAGGGGGCTGGGGCGGGTAAGGCAGCAGAGCCTTGAGAGTTGCCCTGAGCTAGGGCCAAGGCAGCATCACTGTGGCTGTGGCTATTGAATAAACGGGTGTTTGTTGGCGCTACGTTGTCATAGTGGCTCAGTCGTGATGTAGTCGAGTCGCAGCTGCTGGGACGCGGCGTTCGTTGCGAGAACAGTACCCAAAACCACGCACTGAGTGGTTGTGCTCGCCTTATCCGACCTGTTTCGCGCTGTTTGCCGTCGGCGGCGACAAGGGACGACTTTGCAATATCTCAAGGACCTACCTGGCGTTGCGGAGCGGCAGAAGACGGAGTCTGACGGAAGTCCTTACAAAGATCTGCGAAGGCATGACTATATAGGAACAAGGGTTCCTCTGTGCAGTTTTGTGTTGACGTGCGTGAGTTGGCAGTCCAATGTGTTCTGCTTCACTGCCTCTGGTTTGTGGTTGAGCTGAACTCATAGTGACATCACTCCCTCAATACTAGGCAGAATGGTGTTAAGGTTAGGCTTGGCATTGAACTTCCCGCTTGCTACCTTACCTTTCTACTGTACGCTCTTTGAGCAAACTGCCATTACTCTAAGCAGCTACTTGGGTTGATCTAAACATTGGTGATTCTTTGTTTAGATCAACAACTGAAAAGGAACAGGCTCGGCTGTTGGCTGGTGAACAAGTGCCTTGTTGGCTGCTTGTTTTGCCTGACAAGCTGACTCTATGCAAACTTTAGTGTTTGCCTAAATGCAAGTTGTGAGGGTAGCCTGCAGCTTTTGTTGTGGATGGCCTTTACATTTCACTTGTGGTTTCTTTCATTGCATGCTTGTAATGAATAGCTCTCCCGTAAAAAAAAATAATAAAAAAATATGGCTAGTCATTGAAAAGGGTGTGAAGCAGGCACTGATCAATCACTTCAAAAAGCTCCGCTGCAGGCCTTTGCTAGTAGAGGGCTTGTCTGGAGGCTCAGCCTGTGATCCTGCATAATATGGTCTAGGCTTCTTGTGTTCGCGTGAGCTCCGCTGCAAGAAAGCTGCATCAGCGTTATCAGGTGTGAACGGCACTATGGCCAAACTATCAGCAGATGGAGATTCTGCCACCCCGGAGGACTCAGTATCTGACACAGACTCAGGGCCCCTTCTCTTGCTGCATCAGGCATGTAACGTTGTGAGTTGATTACCACTAGGGTGGCATCGAATAGACGCCTTTGAAACGTTCGTATGCTGAGTACAGCAAAACGAGAAAGAGAAGTATGCACAAGCTGCATAAAGATTCGCTCAGCAGCGGATATGCCAATTTAAACTCAGATCTAAATCTGATTTCAAAACTAGTGACAGATAAATCTGACACTGAACATGTCACCACGTGACAGTCACCCCCCTCCAGGGCAAACGGTCAGTGACATTCAAGACCTCTTGAGTCAACAGTCTTGCTTGCTGCAATAACAAGAAGAAGAGAATGACAAGTCGAGCCAGTTGATCAGGCTGGTAAACAAGTCCTCAGGACCTCAGTGACAACTTCATTGCAGCGTCGCTGCACATGGAGTGTAAAACAACATTGCAGAGGTTGCATTACGCACTGCACATGTTTACACACAACAATGGTCTGGGCGACAGCCATATGCCTGGTAAGAATGCAAGAAACTGAACTGTTGCGATGTTGCATTTGCTGGTGCAAGGGCACATTGTGCTCTTGTTGCTTCTTCCGTGACACATCATTACCGAGGTCATGACACGACCAGCTGTTGTTGGCTGGTCGTCATGGACTCAGAACGCTTTGCCAGCCCCATTACGAGGAATTTTTGCAGTGGACTGAGCGCCTGTTGCACCCGGATTAGGCCGTTGTTCCTGCATATCTCAGGTTCGTCTGGTGTCTTGAAGGCTCTTTTGCTTGAAAGGAATAGGCAACTATCCTGTAACCCAAAAAAAAAAAAAAAAAAAAAGAGGTGCAGTAGCAGAAGAAGAGGAAGAAGGCTGCTTACTCGCAGCTGACCTTGTCATGACTGCAAGCAAAGCATGCAAGGCAACAAAATCAGGATTACGGCTCAATGGGTCTGCAACATTGCGACGTCCTAGCCTGTGAACCCAGTTGAAATGGAAACGCTGCAGATTCTCACTCCAGCGGGCTTGACGCCGTGAAAGAATGGGCTGTGTCTGCAAAAAGGTGTTTGGTCTATTATCAGTGACCAAATTGAACTGCTGACCTGAGAGTAGGTAGCAACGGAATACGTGAAGAGCTTCAACAGTAGCCACGAGCTCCTGCTCAGTGGCGACATAGTTGCGCTCAGCCGCTGTCATTTTCCTAGAATAAGAGGCAACTGGCCTTTCGTTCTGTGATCTTGTTGAGAGCACGGTAGTCCACCACCATCCTGAGCTCACCAGTCTTCTTCTCCACAAACAGAATAGGTGCACCATAAGGGCTAGTAGAGGGCTCAATGAGTTGCTTTGACAATAAGTCAGTGATCTGCCTCTGAACCTTGCAACTCTGAAGGCGCCAACCTATACATCCGCTGGAAGGGAGGTTGTGAGTCAGGCAACAAAGGTATAACATGTTCAACACCCCTGTTAGGAGGCAGGCCAGATGGCGCAGCAAAAATATCTGCAAAATCCTGCTTCAAGCTGTCAATATGCAACTGCAAATCAGCAGCCTCATCAGAAGCACAGGAGTCAACAGGAGGAATGGTTACATCTGGTTCAGTCACACTTGCAGTAGCAAGCTGTGACGCTGCAACGTCAGCTTCATCTACTAAGACAAGGAAAGCATTACAGCCACGCTGAATTGACTTCCTAGCTTGAGCTAAGCTGAGAAAATGCTGGGGATTGGCATCACCCAAAATAGCAGAAAAGGCAGCATGCTGATCAGATTTGTCCTTGCTGGCCTTAGGCGAACTAGACGGAGATTCAGACTGCCTGACCTTAACATCTGGAAGCTCAGCTGAAGTTTTTTTTTTTTTTTTTTTTTTTGGGTTACAGGATAGTTGCCTATTCCTTTCAAGCAATCAGCTGAAGTTGAAGCAACACCATCACTCAAAACAGATGAAGGCGTCACTGTGAATAGTCTGCCATCCCTTCGAAAAGATGCAGTAAAATTAGCATAGTCCAAAACTGCTTTATGGCTTAACATAAAATTGTTCCCTAGTATCACACTAAACTCATTGCACAACTCAGTCACAAAGCAAGTGGCTGTTGCGGTGAAGTGTTGCAGCTTGAAACGTAGCTTGACTTTGCCGAGAATAGGTGCCTCAGAACTGTCAGCCAACTTGAGCTTTGCACTTAATGGTGAATGGGAAATGCCTAACTGTCGAAGGAAACCCGGACTGACAAAGTTGGAGCTGGCGCCGGAATCCAGGAACACTGGAACGCTCAGTCCTCGTCCATGCTCTCCCCAAAGCACCCTTCAAAGAGCATAGCAAGACTCTTGTCAGCAGGAGTATCAACGCCTCATGCAGCAGAAACAACTGCAGCATTATGCAACTTGTGCACAGGCTGTCCTGACACAAACGCCTTGCTGCCCTCATCAGGCACATTTTTTTTTTTTTTTTGGGGTTACAGGATAGTTGCCTATTCCTTTCAAGCAAAAGAGCCTTCAGGACACCAGACGAACCTGAGATATGCAGGAACAACGGCCTAATTCGGGTGCAACAGGCGCTCAGTCCACTGCAAAAATTCCCCGTAATGGGGCTGGCAAAGCGTTCTGAGTCCATGACGACCAGCCAAGAACAGCTGGTCGTGTCATGACCTCGGTAATGATGTGTCACGGAAGAAGCAACAAGAGCACAGTGTGCCCTTGCACCAGCAAATGCAACATCGCAACTGGAAAGGCAACTTGGCCGGCTAAATTGCCGTGCCAAGCAAAGGAAATGTTGAACACAATCCCAAGAGTATGATGGCCAATGTCTAGGAGTACTGGGCAGACATGGTAACGCTAAGTGAGCTTCGCTGCGAGCAGCACATTGCCGGACCCAACTGACGTTCAGAAAGCAACCGGAAGGAACAAGACATCAGCACACCACCCGCAAGACTGGTCACATCGCATGACAAGCCTGCAAGGCTCCCACACGCCGGTGAGGGCCAACCGTCTCCACGGCCTGTGTAGCTGGCACCCTTAGGGCTGACAAGACCCCCCAGCTACGGAGGGGGGGTTGATGGGCCCCCCTCGGGTGAATGCACGTCAAGCAAGCCCCAGCAAGTTAACTCGCCATCAATCAAGCTGAAGCCAGGCATCAATTGCACCACAAACCAGCTAAGCATACCCGCATAGCAAACTGCGGTGATGAAAAATGATACGACACCTAAGCCACCACCCCCCACCCAAAAGCAGAAGTCAAATGATGACACAAGCACAAAATAAATCCGCCAACATCAGCATCAGCATCAATGCCAGCAGCAGAGCTGGAGGATGCCAACATGCCTCAGGCCTCGCCTGCACCTGTGCCGGAGCACTTTCCTGACGGAGCCGTTACCTCTGCCATGTTATTGTGGGCAGAGGATGTTGATGTCTCCTTGGACACAGCCAGGCGAGCAGTTCAGCATGTGCATGCTCAACACATGGCACAGATCACTCAGCATGGCACAGCATCCCATGTTGCCCTGGCAGAGCCTCTTCAATCCTTGATGATTGAGGCAATTAGGGTGGTGACTGGCGATGCATCCTTTCACCCGTTCCCAGATGCACAGGCTGCTGGCAGCATCTCGGAACCTCAGCGCCCCGATCCAGAGCTACCCTTGGCACCTGAGTCAGCTCCCAGGCGGTCCAGCAGAGCACACGCTCCAGTCATTCCCTACTGGAAGGTGCCCCCTGCTGCCCCTGGGGGGGCTCAATGAGCCCACCCAACACCCCCTCCCTACAGCTTCTCTCCCTCAATGTCAATGGCCTCAGAGGGAAGCAGAAGCGGGCGGCATTGTTTGCAACCTTACAGTCTGGACCTTGGCAAGTGATCGCTCTGCAAGAGACACACCACGCCAACCAGACAGAGGCTGCACAATGGTGTAGGGAGGGGGCAGGCCCAACCGCCCCCTGGGATGGCCCCTCCTTTTGGGCTGCCGGCACATCAGCAAGTCGAGGTGTGGCCTTGCTTTTCAAGCCCAACCCATTGCTTTTGGGGGCCAGCTCAGCTGCTATAGACCCCAATGGCAGATTTGTTGCCGTCAAATGCGATCTCAGCGGCAGCCAGATTACAGTTGCATCAGTCTATGCTCCCGTTGAAAGGCAGGAGCGCATACCTTTCTTCCAGGGCAGTTTGCTGCCTGCTCTGCCGGCTGGTGCCCCCCTTGCCTTGGGGGGGGACTGGAACTGTGTGGCCAATGACCAAGACCTCATTGGGGGTCAGCCAGGCACCCGTCAGGCTGGCTTTCAGCATGGCTTGCTGCCCCTGCAGCAGGCATTGGGGTTGCAGGATGCATTCCGCCACTTGCACCCTCAAGCAAGGGAGTTCACCCACACAGCCACCTCAGGCTCTTCCTCAGCCAGGATCGACAGATGGCTTGTCACCGACAGCTTGCTTCCAGATGTCAGCGCAGCTACAGTCTCAGACGTTAGGCCCTCCGATCATTATGGGGTCTCTCTGTCAATCTCCCTAGCTGCTGCGCCCCCACGCGGCCCAGGCGTGTGGGCAATGCCGCCCAGCATCATCACACACCCTGCCTTCAGGACCCTCATGACAGCTCAGATCCAAGCCTTCATGTTAGCGTGCCCACTCAGCGCAGCTGTCAGCAGGGCCGTCAGGTGGGACCAACTCAAGGCACACATTCAAGACGTCGCTAGGAACTATTGTTCCACCTTCTATGCTGAGCGTACCAGGCAGCTCAGAGCCTTGAGGGTGCAGGCTGGTCTTGCCAGGGCAGCATATTTGGCAGACCCAACCAGCCAGCCGGCCCTTGATCAGCTACGCCACATAGCAGCTGATCTGCAGCAGCATCGCCAGCAAAAGGCAGCCACAGATGCTCTCAGAGCAGGGGTCTTGTTGCATGAGTACGGGGACCAGTCCACCTACTACTTTCACCACCTACACAGGCAGCGGCAGCAAGCCACCATCATCAGCAACCTACAACAACAGCCGAACTCACCCTTGGCGGACTTGTGCACTGAGGCTGGCAGGCAGCAAGCCGGCTCCATCATTGTCAGCTTCTTTTCAGCTGATAGCCCCAATGGCATGTTCAAGCAGTTTCCCACAGACACGGCAGCTCAGCAGGCCCTGCTCTCTTCCGTGGACAGGCGGTTGTCGCCTGAGGCACAGCAGGGGTGTGAGGGCCCAGATGAGGGCATGACTCTTGCTGAGCTGCACTCAGCCCTGAAGGCATCAGCTCGTGGCAAGAAGCCAGGCTCAGACGGCTTGCCATACGAGTTTTACACTCACTTCTGGGACTTGCTTGGCCCAGAGCTGCTGGCAGTGCTGCAGGGCTCCTTCCAAACTCAGCTTACCCCCAGCCTGCCGGCCTCTATGACCCAAGGGGTCATCACCCTGCTGTACAAGGGCAAGGGCGCCCAATCCTCTCTGGGCAGCTACCGCCCCATCACCCTCCTCAACAGCGACTACAAGCTGTTGGCCAAGGCGCTGGCCACCAGACTCGGCCCCGCCCTCCAGCACGTGATAGACCCCACTCAAACTGCATTTGTACCTGGCCGCTGGATTGGGGACAATGTCCTTTGCCACCTTGAGGAGGTCGAGCACCTACAGCAAACAGGTCAGCCCGGCTGCATGGTCTTTCTAGACTTCAGCAAAGCATATGATCGCCTCAGCCGCTCATGGGTCCAGAAATGCATGTCCAGCATGGGGTTCGGCCAGAATGCATGCAAGTGGGTCAGCCTCATGTTGCACAACACCACAGCCACAGCAACCTTCAATGGTTGGCGCTCTGCCAGCTTCCAGAACGCTCAGGGGTTCAACAAGGCAGCCCATTGTCTCCCTTGCTGTATGTGATGGCAGCCCAACCTCTTGCCAGCCACCTCAGACGCCAGTCCCAGCTAGGTGTCGTAAGGCCAATCACCATGCCAGATGGTCAGCTAGCACCTATCAGCCACCAGCATGCTGATGATACCAGCTTGCATGTCCTTCAGCCTAGCGATGCACAAGTGGCCATCGACACCAGCATAGGGCTTTTCTGTGCTGCCTCATGCAGTCAGCTGAACGCCAGCAAGTCGCAAGCCTTCTTGGTCCAGTCACAGCCACTAGCCTCAGCCACAGTCAGCGCCTTGCCCAGCATCAACTTCATCACCGGCCAGCAAACAATCAAACACTTGGGTGTTCGCCTTGGATATGACATGTCAGCAGCTTGCCATCAGACCTTCGCAGGCATCCATCAGGCAATCAAAGCCAAGGTCAGACACTGGTCAGCTCGCGGCTTGTCTTTTCTCGGCAGGGTGCACGTGGCAAAGCAGGTGCTGGCAGCCTCCTTGTGGTACCACGCCACATTCCAACGACCGCCTAAGCAGCTCCTTCAGCAAATCAGCCGGCAGCTCAGCCAGTATGTGGCTTCAGCACAGCACCACAGCCACAGTGATGCTGCCTTGGCCCTAGCTCAGGGCAACTCTCAAGCCTCTGCTGCCTTACCCGCCCCAGCCCCCTCGGCTGCCCTGTTCCCGAGGGTCCTCACCAGCTCCTTGCCCCCTGTCCAAGGGGGGGTGGGGCTTGTGGAGGTGCCTACACAAATCCAGGCCCTCCAGGCCAAGGTGGTGTCTCGCTTGCTGGAGCCTGAGCGCCTAGCATGGAAGGTGTTCCAGCTGCACCACCTATCCAAAGCTCCACAAGCCCGTGCATTGGCGTATGGGGCCGCCATCCTCTTCAGCACAGTCAGCATCACCTCCCTGCAATTGCCAGCCAGGCTCACAGGGTATGTCACAGCCTTCAAAGCCTTGCAACCCCATCGCTTGTTGCCAGTCAATGCCATGCCAGCTGAGGACATCCTCAATGAGCCATTATTTTTCAATCGCCAGATTTTGGTGCCCCTAGACAGCTCAGCTACAGGCAGCGCCAATGACGGCACAGCTTCCAGACCCCTCACACCCCGTGATCAGCCCCTCATGTTGGCAGCAGGCATCACCAAGGTGGCACATTTACAGGTGGCTTTACGGCAGCAGCACCCGCCGGCCTTCACAGCCTGCATGCAGTCAATGCTAACGACCATGCCCCCACCCTGGCAGGTGATTGTCACGGCAGCCCCGACAGCTCCTGCTTGGCAGCAAGGCCTTTCAGCGTCCGGCAGCCAGCTCATTCAGAACACCCATACCGGTCAGAATCACTCATTCAACTCCCATCATCAGTTGCAACAGTCCCGTGCTCAGATGGCCATGGCTACCAACCCTGTGCGTGTCATTTCCTGGGACCCTTCTAGACCTTGGAGGGGTCCGACACAACAACCAACTCAATCAGCTGTTGCGCTGCTTTACTCGCAAGGGCAGTTGTGGGGTCCCAACCACTTGTCAGTGGGGGTGTGGGGCTTTTTTTTTTTTTTTTTTTTTTTTTTTTTGGGTTACAGGATAGTTGCCTATTCCTTTCAAGCAAAAGGGGGTGTGGGGCTGGGGACAGCAGCCCGCCCACCAACTAATAGTGCGGCAGGCAAGTCAGCGCTTGCGGCTAATTCAAGCCCAGAAGCATGGCATCTTGGCTCCCGGGGCATTGGTCTGTCGCCCTTGCCTGCTGCCCTTGCCAGGCTCAGACCAAACCTCAGCTCAGGTTTTGCAAGAGATGGAGTCCAAATGGACGGCTTCCCTGCAAGCCAGCCCGTCCAGCAGGGCTCGTCTCAGCTCAGACTGGCCAGTTTCACAGCCAGCCTGGATGACCCCCTCAAGGGGTCACCGACAGCACTGGTCAGAGCGGCAGCAACGGCAACAGGCCCAACAACAACAGCCAGCGCAGCAGCCCCGGCAGCTTCTTGCAGACAGAGCTGCCAACAATGATACCATGGATGTGCTGAGGGACCCTGGCAGCCCCCTCAGCTGTCTGAGTGGCGCAAGCTCTGGGAGCTAGCCAGTGCTGCCTACTTCAACAGGCAACACAGAACCTTGTGGTGGCGCATTCTGCACGGCTGCGTGATGTGTGGGGCCTTCAATGCCTACATTGGCAGAGCCACGCCGCAGCAGGCCTGTTGCCCTTTTGCCTGCTGCTGCACCCCCCTCCAGCCCCAGACCATTAGCCACATGTTCCTAGAGTGCCCAGTAGCCGCCAATGTTGTCAGCTGGCTTTGTCGCCTGTGGCAAGCTATGACTGGCCATACCCCTGATGCCTCAGTTGCCACCATCCTAGCAGCTTCCACTCCAGCCGGGCAGGGTGCTTCAGATGCGTTGCTTCAGACTTGGCACCGGCTTAGGTTGGCAGTACTGCATAGCATTTGGACGGCAGCCCAAATCACTGCCTCTTCCCCACATGGTCTTGCTTCTACTCAGGCCTCTCCTTTACCATCTCACTCTCAGTTAGCGAGCAGGCTAGCATTGAAGACGATCACTTCCATGATTCGCCATGATTGGGTGAAGTGCAATGATGATGTACGGCAAATTTCTGGGGTGTGCTCAAGCTGGCTGAGGGGCAGGGACCCCAGTATGACTTTGGAGGCATTTCAACGTTTGTGGTGCCACAACCACACCCTGGCATCAATCCACACGATTCAATCCGGCACTGAGGAAAAACTCGACCTGAAAGTGCACTTGTCTGACTCATTACCTGTGCCATTGGTTTAGTCGGCTATTTGCTGTTTGCTATGTGGCAATATGTGACAGTTTATTTGCATGCTGGGCTTGAACCTGGCGGATTTATTTTGTGCTTGTGTCATCATTTGACTTCTGCTTTTGGGTGGGGGGTGGTGGCTTAGGTGTCGTATCATTTTTCATCACCGCAGCTTGCTATGCGGGGATGCTTAGCTGGTTTGTGGTGCAATTGATGCCTGGCTTCAGCTTGATTGATGGCGAGTTAACTTGCTGGGGCTTGCTTGACGTGCATTCACCCGAGGGGGGCCCATCAACCCCCCCTCCGTAGCTGGGGGGTCTTGTCAGCCCTAAGGGTGCCAGCTACACAGGCCGTGGAGACGGTTGGCCCTCACCGGCGTGTGGGAGCCTTGCAGGCTTGTCATGCGATGTGACCAGTCCTGCGGGTGGTGTGCTGATGTCTTGTTCCTTCCGGTTGCTTTCTGGACGTCACTTGGATCCGGCAATGTGCTGCTCGCAGCGAAGCTCACTTAGCGTTACCATGTCTGCCCAGTACTCCTAGACATTGGCCATCATACTCTTGGGATTGTGTTCAACATTTCCTTTGCTTGGCACGGCAATTTAGCCGGCCAAGTTGCCTTTCCTGTTGCGATGTTGCATTTGCTGGTGCAAGGGCACACTGTGCTCTTGTTGCTTCTTCCGTGACACATCATTACCGAGGTCATGACACGACCAGCTGTTGTTGGCTGGTCGTCATGGACTCAGAACGCTTTGCCAGCCCCATTACGGGGAATTTTTGCAGTGGACTGAGCGCCTGTTGCACCCGGATTAGGCCGTTGTTCCTGCATATCTCAGGTTCGTCTGGTGTCCTGAAGGCTCTTTTGCTTGAAAGGAATAGGCAACTATCCTGTAACCCAAAAAAAAAAAAAAAAAAAATAAATAAATCCGCCAGGTTCAAGCCCAGCATGCAAATAAACTGTCACATATTGCCACATAGCAAACAGCAAATAGCCGACTAAACCAATGGCACAGGTAATGAGTCAGACAAGTGCACTTTCAGGTCGAGTTTTTCCTCAGTGCCGGATTGAATCGTGTGGATTGATGCCAGGGTGTGGTTGTGGCACCACAAACGTTGAAATGCCTCCAAAGTCATACTGGGGTCCCTGCCCCTCAGCCAGCTTGAGCACACCCCAGAAATTTGCCGTACATCATCATTGCACTTCACCCAATCATGGCGAATCATGGAAGTGATGGTCTTCAATGCTAGCCTGCTCGCTAACTGAGAGTGAGATGGTAAAGGAGAGGCCTGAGTAGGAGCAAGACCATGTGGGGAAGAGGCAGTGATTTGGGCTGCCGTCCAAATGCTATGCAGTACTGCCAATCTGAGCCGGTGCCAAGTCTGAAGCAACGCATCTGAAGCACCCTGCCCGGCTGGAGTGGAAGCTGCTAGGATGGTGGCAACTGAGGCATCAGGGGTATGGCCAGTCATAGCTTGCCACAGGCGACAAAGCCAGCTGACAACATTGGCGGCTACTGGGCACTCTAGGAACATGTGGCTAATGGTCTGGGGCTGGAGGGGGGTGCAGCAGCAGGCAAAAGGGCAACAGGCCTGCTGCGGCGTGGCTCTGCCAATGTAGGCATTGAAGGCCCCACACATCACGCAGCCGTGCAGAATGCGCCACCACAAGGTTCTGTGTTGCCTGTCGAAGTAGGCAGCACTGGCTAGCTCCCAGAGCTTGCGCCACTTAGACAGCTGAGGGGGGCTGCCAGGGTCCCCCAGCACATCCATGGTATCATTGTTGGCAGCTCTGTCTGCAAGAAGCTGCCGGGGCTGCTGCGCTGGCTGTTGTTGTTGGGCCTGTTGCTGTTGCTGCCGCTCTGACCAGTGCTGTCGGTGACCCCTTGAGGGGGTCATCCAGGCTGGCTGTGAAACTGGCCAGTCTGAGCTGAGACGAGCCCTGCTGGACGGGCTGGCTTGCAGGGAAGCCGTCCATTTGGACTCCATCTCTTGCAAAACCTGAGCTGAGGTTTGGTCTGAGCCTGGCAAGGGCAGCAGGCAAGGGCGACAGACCAATGCCCCGGGAGCCAAGAT
>JAYKYS010000612.1:0-31699 GCA_036924285.1 Asterella californica
GCTCAATGGGCCATGCTTGAACAACAAGCTGCCCTGAACATGGCGCATGCACTGTGTTTGAATGTACCAACTCAGATCTCGTCTACAGCTTTGTTGCAGACCACAGAACCTGTGAGGGCTCTGGAAATGTATGCTTGTATATTGAATGCACACTCATCCCCTTCTCTTCATCTACCAGTCCTTTCCTTCTTGTCCACCACCGCTTCCCTCCCCATGTCATTCCACCCCCCTTCCTCCCCAGCATCCCGTACCAGACCCCCCCATGATTATCACCCATCAATCCCCCAACCTTGCCCGCACCCCCATCCCCTCCCACCACGCCAACCCCCCCACCCCCCTCCCCCCCCCCCCCCTTCTTCCCCCTGCTGCGCCCAGCAAAAAGTCTCAGCAGGGGCATGATGACCGGCCTGCCTGTTCCTGTATGACTGTAAGCCTGTAAGCCTGAGCGAACATGCTGACTCTGACCTGACAGGCAGTGGAGATGTGCACTACAGATGTGTGTGGGTTGGACATGAGCGCTATCAACTGTCACCGCTGGCATCCCGGCCACACAGCAGGTCTCTGCCTCTCCTGCATGGCCACCCACAAATGACAGAATAACCTGCATGACATTGAGTTGCAAAAGCAAAAAAGCAAAGGCAACATGATGGATCACACTGCTGTGTGTAAAGGACTGCCTCTTCTGCATGCTGTCAAGTAGAAAAGACAACCAGCATATGCCTGTGCTCAAGGAGGTTGAAAGGTTTCATACTGTGTATGTGGGATGGCAACTTATCTGGGCTGCCTTCTTTGAGTGCTGTCCAGGGCTTCTTGATTGTTGAGGGCCATCCTCAGTCATGCCAAATCTGCTTTGATTGCCTGCACTGCATGCTGCATTGATGCCCGGTCCAAGATAGGATACATGTGAGTCTGGTGATCATGGTCGGTGCTCTGTGCCAGCCTGCCACAGAGACTGATGCACTGGCAATTGTGCATCATGTGCATCAAACACCAGCAGGACATCCTACTCAGCAGGACATCTTACTCAGCTACTCAAGCAAGCTTCTAGGCTTTTCCTACCTACAAGCTTTTGATGCGTGTCCTCAGTTTGCGCCAATCAGCGGCAGAAGCACAGTTTATTGAGTCATCTCTGTGCATGCCATTAACACTGTTGTCATACAATGCATCAACAGCGCAGTTGTTCTTGATATTTTTGTCTTCTTCTTCTTCTTGATGCACCTTCTGTTGCACTTCAAGAGTGCAGGCTCATAGAACTAGGATTCAAGCACTCGTAGTAAATACCTGGCCAACAATCAGCTGGAATGCCTTGTAATATCTGTTGTTATTAGGGCAGGTACAGCTGTGGCTGATGGAGATCTGTGCTGCAGGCATTGCTGTGGCTGATGATGCCTTCATTCCCCTATCAGGGGCAATGGAGGTATGGCATTTTGACATGCTGAGCCCTCCGGAGGAGAGCCACCGCAAGGCTCTAGACGTCACTTTCACCAGGTACTCCCGTTAACCCCCCCCCCCCCTCCCCCCTCCTCCCCCCCAATGTTGGCTGAGGCCAAAGGGAAGCTCAGCTGTACCATGAGCTTCTCTTTGATCATGCTTGACAGCGTAGTCCTTTCCTTTCTATTTCTCTTCTTCACCAGGTAAACACCAAACACCTGCTCACACTTCTCTAACTGCTGACCACAAGCAGAGAATTCAACATTCAGCTGTGTACGTCAGTGTCTGCAAGTTCGCTTTGCCAGAATATTCCGCTCTGTGTTGTACCATTCTATGCTTGCATCTCAGCAAGCATGCAGGCTGTGCATGGTGGCTCTTGTCTGCAAGCTGATTACTTGTAGTGTGTGATATGACCACCACCGTCTGGACACCTGCTACTCGTATTCAGATTCCGATGGCTGTTTTTGAGGGTAGCCAAAACACTGACATGTCAGCTGCTTTCACATTTTGACGCAGGTGAGCATGTTCCAAGTCAGCACTGCTTTGTACTATTGCATAACTGGCCAACTTCTTTGACTGATTTCATACCTACATGTGGGCGCCAACAAGCACAGGACAGGACATGAGCTCTCTCCTGCAAGCCCCCCTTGGCCCCCCTCCCCCGCCCCTCCTGGCCCTCCCTTGCTCCCCCCTCACAATGAGCGCCTCTGACAGCTTCATGTGCAAACTCCTGAACCAGTGTCAGGCTTGCTATTGTGTCAACACACTGCAACAAAGTTGGTGCGTGTCAACTGTTGACTGAAGTCTCAGTCAAGTGTACCTGCTGACGCACCTATGGTCATGCAAGTGACTTTGACCATATGCGCCCAGAGAACAATGTTAGTTGAGTTCCCTGCAGGGATGGGAAGTTCAATGCAGTGGTGTTCTGGTATGAGCTGCAGCTGACAAAGGACATCATGCTGTCCACTGCGCCCAGCACTGAGAGATCAGGTATGCACTCATCCATCATTCCTTGACATGAGGCGTCTGGTACAGCTGAGTGTATTACAGGCTCAACAGGCATGATTGCTTTGTTGTGCTTAGCTAGGACCTGACAGTCAGCACTGGCTACACCTGGGTGATGCAGTTAGCGCCAGTTTTTCCTCAGGCTCGTATACTGAATGGTTCAACTGTGTTGAAGCCCTTTGTGTATGGGCCCCTGACCACCCTTGCTTGTGCTGTTCAGGGTTGCGGGTTTCTACCATTTATGACACAAACTTAGTTTGGCTATATCTGCAGATGTCCTTGTGCTGTGGATGAGGCTTTGCTGATCAGTCTTGCCTGAACATGACATTCTTATGTCTTCATGAATGGTGAGGTTTGCTTCAGTCCTGACCCCGATTGGCATATGTTCAATAATAATCTTAATAGATAAATAATCATGACAGGCCCCTGTGCCAGCCTGCCTACTGACCGCAGCTTGGCTTGGAGGGTGGGCTGGCTATTACTGATTAGGGTTTTCTAAACTTTAGTCTAGGCTTGATGATTTAGGATTTGTCACCCGAACTTTGAAATGCCAAGGATTTGCTGGCTTCAGCATGCTGCAGCCTCACACCAAAGATGCACATCAGGGAAAGCATCACAAACGCAGTCAAGCTTGCTGCCAGGATCATGTGACATCACGGCCATCATTGGACCACTACAGTTTGATCTTGTTGGCTGGCCAATGCTTGTAGACTTCCAAATTTTTTTTGACGCAGGCATGCAGAGCATGGGTCCTTCAGTGCAGTACTTAGCAGGGGAGCTGTCAGTGGAGCAAGGGATGGTTCTGCCGTTGTTGGCCACCCACAACACTGTGCGCATGCGCTTTGACATAGAGCAGGCCGAGTACCTTCATCTGGCCAAGCCTGATGCAGCTTTCCCTCCAATGCACTTTGCCATGCTGGCTGACCGCGGGCGCAATCAGGTTGACTTTGATTTGCTGATGATGGGCTCTGTCATACATAGCAAACTTCAGGATTGCCAGCACTAATGTACAAGCTGCCTTAGGCTAATGCCCTACCCATATGGGTGTCGGCTCTAATAACCAAACTGACTTGCTCGCTTCCCAAACCCCTTCAACAGCCACATTACCGATTCTTCACAGAGCTTCCACCCGATGTGCTTAACAGCAATCAAAGCATGAACTGTTCCTTACTTTTTTTGGGTCAGGGAGATTTTGAGTCAGTGTCATAAGAGGCAGACACCACGCTTGTCCCTCTGCGCTGCTCAGAACCTGATTTGCATGCTGTGACTCATCCCCCTGGTTGTGTTCTACCATGCTACTCAATGTGCTGAGCTGCATGTAGAGCTCTGCCGAGAGGCGCTCACAGACCCCAGCCGCAAGCGTTGACACAGATGGTCTGTCTTGTTCCTCAGGCCTATCAGGCAGCCATTGCAAGGGTGGTCCAGAAGAAGAAGGTCTCAGCTGGCTCAGCACATGTTGTGGACTTGGGCACTGGCTGTGGGGTGCTGGCAGTCATGGCAGCAAAAGCTGGAGCTGACACTGTGGTCGCCTGTGACATACACGACAGCCTGTGTGCCATTGCACGTCAGGTATGAGTCCAAACTACCTCCAATGGCATAAAATGTCTGTTGTGATTACTGACAAGTCTAGTCAGTCTTGATTGTCATCATTATCATCAGCAATCGTGTTGCAACGAACTGAAGACATGCGGCGATGAGTGATGCAAGCCTGAGAGCATGCGTCAGTCGAGACTGTCAGGGCCATTGCACACAGACAGGGCTGGTCCTCCCGAGGGGACCTACCTAGATGAGTTGCTGCTGCTGTATGGTTGCAGTGTTACTGGCGAAGTTGTTGTGTGGCGCATAAATCATGTGCAGGGGGGGTGCAAAGGGGCGCGGGGGGGGGTACAGGGGGTCGCAAGGGGAACAGGTGCACCAGGCTCTGAAACAGTGCCAGGTGCATGAAGTGCAGCCCTGTGTCTGCAAAACACACACATCCCCTTGCACCCCCCCCCTGCACCCCCCTGCACCAGCCAGGCTCAGCAGCATCTGAAACACTTCTAGAGGCCTCTATTGGTTGAGTTGCGCGAGTTCAGCTTGCAGGCGCTGACTGAGTGTGCTGATGGCGCAGGCGGTGGCATCCAATGGTGTGGCATCCTCAGTGAGTGTGGTGCACCAGGACATAGGGCTACTGCAGAGGGGCAGGGAGGTGCGAGCCCTAGGAGCCAACATTGTTGTGGCAGACGTATTTGACTCAGGTTTGTGGCACCTGCTTGACAGTCTTTCACCCTTCCCTATGTACACACTGGCTAAGGCCAAAAGGAAAGCTTGGCTTCGGCCATGAGCTTCTCTTTAATCACGCCTAATAGCATACATTTTGCCTCTTTTTCAAAACAGTCTGCTGGCGCTGTATGCCCCTGCACAGTCAGACAGACAGTCATACTAGCACGACACAGGCGGCCAAATGCAAATAAGCAGGCAAGCGGTTGGTCAGGCAAGGGCAGTGCGGCGGGTGAGGTGGGAAGGGGTCAGGGTTGTTCTACCGATTGTTTACAGCAAAGCAGTGTCGTTCAAGGGTCCATCACTATGACTTGCTGATGGGATCTGGTATACTGTACTGTCTGTGATTTTGCCACAGAACCTAGAAACTCTCCCTCACCTCTCACTGTATAGACACTCTTGACATGCTGCTCTCACCCTTAGCCAAGGGTACTGAACCCCCCTCCCAAGTTTGCCTTTGCCTCTCCCCAAACCACCCCTTAGAGCAGGCACTGACACTGCCAGGGGAATTGTGGTAACTGTTACATGAAGCATGTGAGTTTTCTTTACAGCTGCGGCACTTTGGCCGCCGCTCCTGCATTACTTGTGTCATAAGGGCTATCACCTCAACAAATGCATCTGGAGTCGAACAGCAAACAGCAATCACATCAACCTGATCCAACTTGCATTGCGTTTCATCAAAGCAACGTATGGTGCCTCTGGCTCTGACCAGCCACCAACACATGCATTCGCTTGCATGGTGTTGTATTGAGTTGAGTTGCATCCAAAGGAATCTTTCCCTGCAGGCCTAGTGGGGAATAACTTTCTGAACCTGCTGGAGATGGCAAAACAGAATGTGCTACAGCCTGGGGCAGCAGTGGTACCATGTGCAGCCAGCCTGCATGTGATGGGCATCCATGTGCCGCCATGTCATGTTGGCAGATACGATATGTCTAGCCTCGATAAGTACAGGTCAGACACCAATCATTCCCGACTTAACTCCTTACCCGATCCCAAGTTCCACGTTCCCCCCCCCCCGGGCCCCTCTTCCCCTCTCCCAATCCCCCCCCCCCTCCAACCCCCCAAGGCCCCCCATTACTTACCCCAGATACATATTTGGGGGTGGAATCAGGTTATATAGGTCACACACCTTGCAGGACCTTTCAGGGGTGCTGAAAACATACTGCTCTGGAACGGCAACACCTGCCCGGGGCATACCCCTTACCGTAATGTGGAAAGCATGCATGGAGTCAAATACGGTCAGGTGCCTTGTTCAGCATGTTCTGACTCCAGGTTCTAGCTTTCTGCCTTTCTCTCAGGCTGTAGTTGATGGTGTTCCAGTTCTTTGCATGCATGCGCATCGCGATCAGGCTTGCATGTGCAGTACCTTCTGTGGTGTGTGCACAGGTGGGATAAGGGCTATGAGACCTGCCAGTTGGACCAGCTGACTCACACCCCAATGACAAAGCCTTGCAAGGTGTTTGAGTACTCCTTTGAGGGCGAGCGCAAGGGCAGAGGCCGGGACAATATTCTGAAGCTGGAAGTCATCACAGCAGGCGAAATGAATGCGGTGGCGTTCTGGTTTGACCTGCACTTAGATGAAAACGAGTCCATCTGCAGTGGTGAGCCTCAGACACTGCTCTGACTTCTGACCAGCTTCCCCCTTGAGGCATTGTGGTTCCTGTCCGCCTGTGCTGATTCTGCCTTCAGACCAACTTGAAGCAAGATAGGTGATTATGCCAGAGTCTTCTTTCAGCCCCACCCTTGCGTTTGCCCTTATAATTTTACTTAACCCTGTGCAAGGTTGTGCCTGGTGGATGGTCAGGAAGGAGGGGGGGGGTGTGTCATAGCCCTGTCCCGGCACACAGCACGCAACAAGCATCGTGACATGTACAACCACATTCTGATGCGCCATGACATGCTGCTGTTGGTATTGCTGTGGCTGTTCTGTTGTTTGCTATAGCTATTGTCGCCATATCATAATCAACATGGTCTACATGGGTCCTGAGTGCAAGGGTACTGTACTACAAAGGGAACAATCCACGCCTTCTCAAAGGCCATACGCCACAGGCACAGTATCAGCATTACTGTTATTATTATTAATGTGATTACAAATGGATGCTAGTCAGGATCAGGTCTTGGCTAGGTGCATATAGTACGCAATCAACTGTCTCCAGGCTTGTCTGTTTTGGGCATGCTTGAGTCACTTCGACTCAGCTTTCAGAGCAGATAAGCCCTTGTGCGCCACTGTGTCAGCATGACATGCAATATATGCCATGCAGCATGTGACATGCCACATGGCTGCTGACTTTTGATTTGTATGTCCAAAGTCAGTCCTTTGGTGGTATAGGACCCAGCTATGTTACTCTGGGAGGCATGCTCACCTCCACAGGCTCGCCCTCTGCTCTGTACCCTCCATCAACTGAACAGACTTTGGCAGTAGATGCAGCCGTAGAAGCAGAAAGTGCAGTACAGGCTGATAGCACATTAGCAGGGGCAGCAGCAGATGCAGAACCTGCTGAAGTAAATACAGCAGGAGAAGCAGCAAACACATCAGATGCTGAGATTGCAACAGCACCGGCAGCAGCAGACGCGGAAGATGCAATACCTGCTGATGTCATAACAACAGCACATACAGCAGATGCAATAATCACTGATATAATAACAGCGGGAGCAGCAGCGCCAGGTACAGCAGATGCTGTGCTTGCTGAGAACACAAGAAAATCAGCAGCAGCAGCAGACACAGCCACAACAGAGGCAGCGACAGCAGGAGGGTCAGCAGGCATCATGAACCTACTGAGCCAAGTTGTTGATCACGCAGCTAGTGATGCTGGTGAAGCTGCAAACGATGCAGTGGCCACCAAGACACAGATGGACCACACACATAGCCATGTGCCTTGTTGCAAGCCTGTCAGCATGGCAGACCAGCTCCAGAAAGGCAGCCCTGCAGCTTTCATTGCCGCTGCAGCCTTCTCAGGGGCAAAGCGTGGCATGCTGTTCAAGACCGGGACTGGAGGATTGGGCTACTATGCTGACACAGGGGGCCTGGCTCCTGAAGCCCCAATATCATTGTCAACTGCAATGTTCCCAACCAGCACAGCATCATGTATCGACAATGTATCAGCTGGGTTGAGCAGCCAAGCCACCCTTGTAAAGCAGGTTTTGCCCAATGGAAAGGCAGTGCCTACAGGACAGAAGGAAATTGAAGCACTGGAGGGCGATTCAGAGGGAAGGTATGAAGCAGGGGTCAATGGGCAGGTGCAAGGGGAAGGAGTGGGTGGGAAAGCAGATGAGGGGGGGCAAAAATGGCCACTTACTGGGGTCAGGCTTTGCAGTACCTGGACCGCTCTATTCAGGTATGTCAATGCAACTTTGATCATATACTGTCCTGGGTCATGTTGTGTCCAGATGCACAGCAGCTTTGTATGCAGCCCCCACTGAAATTGACAACTGTGCGTAGCGTGCACCAACTGTTTTTTGACAACCAGCTAGTAACCCTTCAAACAAGTCCATCTGTCACACTGAAGAGCCCTAGGTTTACAGTCCCCAAAAGGCTCAGCAGTTGCTACGTAGCAGCTTCCTACCTAGCAGCGCACCAAACCTGTGTTGTGGCTTAAATCACAATTTTGACGGTCGCTTGTGGCTTTCGTTCACTGCCGCACAATCTTGCTGGCGTCAAGGTGGCAGCAGCTGTTGTTGCACATGCTTCTGAAGAAGGCAGCTGCACTGCCTTTGTCTGTGGCACATTCAGACAGCATGTTACGCACATGCTGACCAAGCGGTGTAAAGGTCTGCTGATCTACATATGTTGACTGAACTGAGGTCATGGTTGCAGGTTGTGCCTGGCAAGAAGATCATGCTGTTGGCCAGACGGGATGGGGCCAACATTCGCTTCAGCCTCAGGGCTGGTGCAGGCAGCCCTGTGGCAAGGGCCCCTTGGAAGGAGGAGTGGGGCGGGGGGGCCTCGGTCGAGAATCCTCACTTTCAGCGAGTGCATTACTGCGAGCTGCTGGCAAGTCTTGCTACCTCAGTGCGTCGCACGAATGCCTATGATGCCACCTGCAGTTGGTTCTCTGACTATGACATGGCTCTGTGGTTGCATGTTGCAGTTCTGGCCTTCAAAGCTGCATTGTACAGCACTGTGTACTCAGTAACTTAGCATGCTTGAAAGCATACATAACATTTGCCATGCAGCAATGCTAGTTTTGTCAAGCTTCAGGAATTCGCGCATTATACACTGGTCAATGCTCAAAGCATGACCTCAAGTACGTTTTGCTGCTGACTGGGGATCCCATGTGCTTGCTTCAGGTGCAAGACTTCCTTGCACGACTTCGCAGCAAAAGGTTTCCATCAATAGAGGAGGACATGACCATGCTGCAAGCCCACTGTGGCAGTCTTCTTCTGGACCCAGCAGTTCTTGCACAGGTACATCAGCTCATGTCAACACTACTTCAAAGCTGCGCTAGGTGTTTGTGCTGATGAAAGTGTGAATGCAAGTCTCTCATTAGGCGGTAGATTTCAGATCTGCCTTGCTGAAGACATGCTGATCATCTGCATTTGTGTCTGTTTTGATCTGTCAACATGCGTCTTTGATGTAGGTCTTTCATGAGATGGTGCTTCTGGAGCGGATCCACAGCATGCCAGAGTTGAGTCAAGCAGCATCTCTTCAGGCTGTCACATCAAAACCACTGAGATTGCATTGATGCCAGCATTGTTGCATTCTGTGTCGTTGGCCAATATTGTGCACGGCAGCAGCAGATGATGTTGACAGTGCACAGCCATCATTGCACCAGCTGGTCTCCCACAATCATTGCAATTATCGTAGAGGCATCTCTCACTTCTTGTAGGGGCATATCTTATGTCTTATTGGGAAATGTGTGCACAGCAATTGGGACGCATGGCACGCCATTTCTGAGTACCTGTATTGTGTACATGCATGAGAGTTTTTACTAAGTTTTCAAATCTGCTGTTTTGACCTAAAGTACTATAAGGTTCTTGACACCTTTTGGGCCCGGCGCCAGTATACTGTAAGTCCTTGGGCGTACTGTTCTTTGTGCAGCTCAGGAATCGGTTGTTAATTCGAGGCTTAAAGGAGCTGCTTCAGGGGCTGCCTAGAGCTGCCCATGGCACATGATAAAACGTACTGCTGGGTGCTGTATGAACAAAAGTCAACTTTCCACTCAAAGCCCGTTCTTCCTAGGTTCTGGTCAACTATGAAGGTCAGACAGAAAATGACGGGGTGAGACCTCCAGCAATACAGAGGACAAAACAATGCCAAAACTCCGCCGGCACAGTTGCGGAAACAGAAAGAGTACTGGTGTTGTGACTGCACGAATTTGCACCCAGACAATTGGGCCTGCTCACTGCAAAGCCTCTACCACTGCGGTGAGCGTCATGACCGCTTCGTGTGCTTATGCTTGTGACTGACTACTTTGCGGCACAGTATGGACGCTGTCAACTCATCTTGAGTCCTTTCAAGCCCCAAGCTGTTCGTCCCTCTTGGTTTCTACGTAACGACGTATCTATGCTGTGACGTATATCCCTCCTGCGACCTCGTGAGTCACTGTATTGAAGAAGAGCATGCACAGGAAGAAGCATAGGCTAGTATGGAAGGCAGTAGCGGCATTGGAGTAATAGCTAGATGCAGGCATCAGCGCCACAGAATTCGTAGACTAGTATGGCTTTTGGAATTGATATAAGCGCAAAAAGGGCTTACGAAATCAGCTCACGTGAGCGATGCATCTGAGCTCTGTTGACGCCTTACTCCAGCTGAAAAGCTAGAAGCAACACGTCTGATGCATTTTGTTGAGGGGGAAGAAGGCAGGTTTGAGCTTGCTTTGAGCACTTCCGTGCTCAACGAGCTGAAGTACGGAAGCCAACTTGGCAGTCTAGCAGAGTCCCTGCTGTTATCAGCTTTCAGCAACAATTCAGTGGAGCCTGTTTTGCAACGCGAGATTGCCACAATTCTGCCTGCTGTGAAGTATGTCAGGTGGGAGCCGTCATTCCGTTCTTTGTTGTCAAGTTGTATGAATCTGATATACTGTGTAAGGACTCGTGCCAGCTATTTGCCCTGTCAGACCAACTTCTTTCTTCTGTGCAGCTTGGCAGTTTTCCTCAACGGTGGTGTGGTGATCAGAAGCAGTAACCTTGCTGTTGAGGGAGATGTTGCAGTGCATGCTCAAGCCATGGGGCAGTCAGCTGCACGTGTGGCGGCACGGCAGCACAGCATATTCCATGGCCAAAAGAAACCAGGAGAAGCGTAAGACAGCTTTCAGTCAGCTAGTGGGGCCAAGTGCAAGTTTTATCTCCTGACTGGCAATTTTGCTATTTCAGGATCAAGTACAAGGAGCTGCAAGAGGCTTGGGATCAGCAGCAGTGCACAAGCACAATTTCTGTCCCCATTCCGGCTTCTAGGCACTTTGAAGATGCCTTCATCCCTTATCATGACCGTCACAAGCCTGCGCCTGATCGTGGAACCTGCCCTGTTCTCTATGCTGCCAATGGGACCGTTGGTGTGATCCATTTTGGGCTATCAACGGCAGATGTCAAGCTGAATGGCAGGTAAAACCTTTGACTTCACAATTGCTTGTAACCGCTTGTAACCGCCATGAAGTCACATCAGTAGCTTCGCATATGCTTGTGCACAGTTTTCAGAAGCAGCACAGCATGCATTTGCATCTGCTGCTTGCAATACACCACACCAGTGCCCATGCTGATTTCACCACACAGTGCAAACAACAAACAGGTCTTAGCTGACCTACAAACTCTCTCTTGTCACTCTCCCACTGTGAACATTGCACTCTTGACTTGCAGGCAAGGCAAGCAGTTTGTTGGCTTGGCACAAAGCCTAGGGCCCCATCTTGGTTACCTCATAGCCCCAGCCTTACATGCACTGTCTGAACAGATCCGGACAGTAGCTGCAAGCAATGCGCAGCAGCAACATCTACGTAGGCGCAGCATCAGTTGCAGCCTCCCTCCTGTTGAGACACTCACAGTCCACGACAGCGCTGGCAGCTTATCGACACCATTAGGACAACTTCCGGCAGCTCAGCTGCAGCCTAGGACGGCACAACAACCACTTCCAGGTCAGCCCCCAAGGCAAAGACCTGCAAATGCACTGCCACCACAGCAGCACGCAAGCGGCAGAATGCTGTCACCCTTCCAGACGTACACAGCTGCTGCAGTGCCCTCTCAGCAACCTTCTCCTCCGGAAGATGCAAGAGAGCACCGCAGTATGTCACCAGATCGACCAGGTTCAGACCGTTTGGATCTCAGCCCAGCCAAGACAGCGCTGGACATGTCCATGCTGGAAATAGCGCGCCTGCATGCAGGCTCCCCTGCCCCTGTTCAACCTCCCCTCATTCAGGAGGCTGTCAGGCGGGTATCTGGCGAACATCTGGCAAGGCACTCAGCCCAATCTGGTGAGGTGTCTCCTGCAGCAGATGCTGCCATTCACAATAGGGAGCTTGGACTGGAGTACCAGCCCAGCATAGAAGCCCCCCCAAGAGGCAGGGAGCTCGGACTGGAATACCAGCCCAGCATAGAAGCCTCCCCAAGAGGTAGCGGCTCTTTTGACACCAGCAGAGGCAAAGCCAAGGGGTATCGCAGACCCCCCATACCCATGCTACGTGCCAGTTCCCCTCTGTCAGCTTACGGCTCTGAACAACCCGGCCATCTTCCCAGGCAGCTGAGCATCCCAGGGTCATCAGCTACAGGGAGCTACTCCCAGCAGTCAGAGCCAGGCGCACCACATGCAGGCTCACCTGCAGCTTTGCCGTATGCCGCCAGGCCAATGCCACCTGTCCGGCAGACGCCCTTTGCAAGTATGCCACCAAGTCAGGCAGCACCAGCTTGGCAAATCTCCCCCGCCATGCAAGCCTCAGGTAGCCCTATGCCGATGTCCCACATGTTCCCAGGTGGCGCAGATGTCTCTCAGCCGCCTAGAGGTGCCCCCTGGCAACAGCAGCAGCAGCAGCTGCAGCAGTCAAGGATGTCACCATCCGCAGCAGCAAGCTTGGCTGCCTCGCTGCCTCCACAGTTGTCAAACTCGGCCATGGCTGTGTTGTCAGCGCCAATGAGCAGCAGCATGCTGCCAGCCCCCTACTCTCGAAGCTTGGCAGCGCTGTCCATGCCATCCATTCTTCCTCGGTCAGGCTCTGGCAAGCTCAGCCGCTCTCCCAACCAGCAGTCTCGAGGCATGATGCCCCCTACGGCCTACCAGGAGGCTCAGCAACAGCAAGCCCAGCCTGATCAACTGGGCTACCAATGGACACCCCAACTGCAGTCCACCTCACTACTGCTGCAGTTGCTGCCTGCCGGATCTGCTCAGTCGCTGACTCAACTCATGTCCAGGGCAGCAAGCGGTGCCTCAGTTGAATATGACCCACACGAGCCACTTGCTATGGCCCGCTCATCTTCTTTGACCAATGACAACACCACGTCGGTCAGCGTGGGCTCGCCCAAACGGTCCCTGCTAGACATGAGCAGGGCAGTCAGCGAGCAGCTGCACCTTACCTCAGCTGGCAAAGGCGTGCAGCGCCCCTTCCTTGCAGACCTGCAACAGCGATGGACTGCAGGTCATCAGGTTAGATATTGCCTGATTGGCAACACTTCCTCAAGCATGTCCAGCACTGCAATGCACTGCCAACCCTCATTTGATCTGCCATGCTGCAATGTGTTTCTGGATGAACGCTGCTCTAATGTATGATGAGACGCATTGACAGCAGGTGAGCAATCATGCTATGTGCTGATTGGGAGACCAAGGCCAGGGTAGGGGAGGCAGTGAGGTGCAAGACCCTGCCAAGCTCAGAACGTAATCAGTCACATGTGGAGCCAAGATGGCTTATGTGCTGCTTTATTGTATCAAGCTTCTCAATATAGCATATGCACACATGGGCTTTGTGTCTTGCAGCATGCAGTACAGTGCTGCTGTGTGCAATGCAGCTCGCTTCATCCTAGGATGAGCAGCTCTCACGTGCCTATTGGCATACAAAAATTCATGCCGTGCACAAATGAGTTCTGGTGTCTGCAGGGATCTGGGCTCTTGAGATATCAAGATGACATTGGAGCAAGGACAGCTGGTCAATAAGGTTTGCTAGGTTACACAGCAGGGATTGCAATGATGTGTTCACGCTGGCATATTGGCCACAGCACTTGCTGTCATGATGAAGGAGCTGCAAGACAGTGTGCAGATGAGCAAATTTGATTGCTTGCACAGCTGAATGTGCCTCGCACATTGTCAAGCTGTTTATTACTTGCATGGAGGTGTTAGTTCATTTTCCATAGCTGTAGTGGCGTATGAGTCCACAAGAAAGATAGAGATTTCTGGGAGGCCTGTCAAGCTTTGACCGCTGGCTGCTTATGGGCTCGTATACAAATACTGACTTTATTGTCTTCATTTGTTAGCTCGATGGTCAGAACATGTATGATTCCTCAAGGATTGCATTTGTTTCTCCTCAGACATTTATGCTTGTTCTGGGTTCTACTATGCTTTGTTGTCAGCAGTTTATGTCCTTGTGCCTGCCAATATCATTGTGCCTTGTGTTATGATGCCTTTGGCAGACATCATCTTGGTACGTTCAGATTCGGATTCCTGGACATGTACATTTGGGGTAGTGCTTCTTCGTTCTTGTGCAGGATCTAATGCATATTCTGATGGGGAACCAGGTTCAAAAACCAGGTGCTTGTATTAAGTTTGGTTTGGCAATGAGTGTGTGTGTGCAATTTTGATAGATTTTGAATACGTCTCCAATCATCTACCTGGAGTCCTCAGGCTGACAGTGAGTTGAGTCACGACAGGTCCTTGAACGATGGCTTGAAAGGCAGCAGATCTAGACCTTCACAAGCTTTGGCTAGCCAAAGTTGGTTCAACATCTGTATCTCAAGCGCCAAACCTTCCTCAAGCATAATAATGTAGAATAAATATTCCAATTGGAACATCATGGCATGGTACCCACAGAAGTTCAATATCACCCATGTTCTTGGCATCTTATTAAGGCCCTAGGGGCCAACTTTTGAATCTATCCTTCAGGATAATAATTATTATTATTAATATAATTATTATACGCTATTGTATATTACACTTTCCAGCACAAGTGCTAGGTGTGTGGCACAGTTCATGTCTCGCCAGGCTGGCTTATTGTGAGCGTTGCGATAAGGGCGTCTAATGTTGAACTGTTGAAAGTCAGACAAGGCAATGTCATTGCAGATCTTTTTAGGTCGACCTGGTGGGCGTGAACCTTTGACTTGACCAAACATCATGACCTTAGGCAATCTACTGTCTAGCATCCCGCAAACATGTCCATACCACCTAAGCCTCTTGCTCCTTAGCTGGGAGTCTATGGAGCATGTTTGACACATTGACAAAATGGCTGCATTTGAGATGTGGTCCTTCAAAAGATATGCCACAAGTATGCCTTAGACAGCTCATCAAAAAGACAGGCAAAGCTGCACAGTGCTTGTTGAGTAGGGTCCATGTCTCTGCCCCACACAACAGAACTGAATTGACAATAGACTGGAAAATTCCATCAGGATGCACCAACGTTAATGTGAGGGTTGTCATCACGCATCCCAGCAACACTAGCAGTTAACGTGACCCACAGCAGCCAGCTTGTGATTCCACAGTCCAAGCCTTCCGCTGATGCTCCAGCAACATTTGCACATGCACCAGCAGTGTGAACGCTTTAAGTGAGCCTTGCATGACACAGCTGAACTGAAGCAAACCTACAGCCATCTCAAAAGGTCTGTGCACCTGATTTGTGTTGCTGACATGGTGTTCTCACACAGATCCAGGCATTCGTGCAGATTTGCCAGTGAACCGTTTACGTTACAGTACATTCAGCATCCAGATCTCTTCTTCTTCTTCAATCGTAACTACCATTCCGCTTCCTGTGAAAAAACGTTATCAGATCGCTCTCTGCGACGACGGCATTCTTTTCTATGCGCCCCGTTGTGCTAAAACCGAGGCGACCTCAGGTCACTCAGCAACTTTTTGATAGCCCGCAAGTATTTTGCAGAGGTTGTGCTGTTTTGCTGCCAAAGCTTTGGCGCACAAGCGCCACTCGAGGCCCCAGAGCAAGCGTTGTAGATGAACCAACACAGGGGTGGCGAGGCTCGGTTCGAAGTTGCTCTAGCTCAGGTATTCTTGACAGAGCTTTTGGCGTCCTGCCTACTTGCAGTTGGGTAGATTCACTTTTTATGGTTGTGGCCCCTGCAACAAGGAAAAAACATAGTGTCTTTTTTTGCAAAGGCTATCATCAACGAGGTCAAGTATGGTCCGGAGATCAATCAGCTAGCCGAATTGAGCCTGCTGGCAGCATTTCAGAATCGAGCTGTTGGTGACAAACTAGCGCATGCACTGCTGCTGCTTATGCCTAGTCTGCAGTACTTCAGGCAAGGAAGTGTAGGAAGGATCAACTTTAGTTGACGCCTGAATGTTGTGATAACTCATGTCTGACATTTTGCTGCAGTATTGGCGCTTTGCTCAAAGATGGGGTTATTGTTCGCACTAGCAATTTGCTCAATACGGGGGCAATCGATGTCAGCGCCACATCCCTCAGAGGCACAGCTGCACGTCTTGCAGCCCGCAAGAATAGCACTCTGCACGTCAAGCGACATGCTCAGGATGCAACGTGAGTCTTGTGCGTTATAAGTCTTTTTCGATCACGGCTCGATCATGGCTTGACAGCTTCAACCCAGTTATACTGGCGCATGAACAAGCACTGTACAGATCACATGTCATGCCTTCATATTTTGATGCAGGGTGTCCAAATACCTTGAGCTACAGGAGGTATGGGAGCAAGTTGGGGCAACCTCAGTATTGTCCATCCCAATTCCTGCTGTGCGCAGCTACGAGTCGGCGTCCATTGTTGAGGCACCAGCCCCTGTGGAGGAGCCAGCGTCTGAACCGGCCACCCACGTGTACCATGTTCTACATAACTCAAACGGGGCCATTGGTGTTGTGACTGTTGGCCTAGCTACAGAGAGCATAGACTTGAATGGCAGGTATGCTGCAACAGTGTCCAGTATGCTGTCCCTCGCAATATGTTAACATGCATACCAGCAGTTTCATGCTCCTCTCAGGGAATCTCTCTGTTGGGTGTGGACGCTCAAGCAGCACTATATGCACGCCTAGCTCAGGTCAAGTGTCAATTTGTGTTGTCATACAAGTCAATGTTTGTGGCTCAAGCCCTGTTGCTATGCACTTTTTGTATGGTATCTTCTCTCCCTTATGCTGATAATGTATGCGCGCAAGATGTGGTGCATGGTGTCAGCCATATCAAGCATCATGTATGCACATATCCTGACTGTTCATGCATGCTCTCAGGCAGGGCAAAGCTTTACAAGCAATGGCTCACAGCCTGAGCCCGTTCCTGGCGTACTATGCTGCTCCTGCTTTGGAGGAGCTTCATGGTGACATATGTGATGTGGCTAGTGCCAATGCTGCATCTATTGCCAAGTTCAAAGCTAGGCAGCAGCAGGCAGAACACCACACGCAGTCGTCTAAGAACAATGCTTCTGCTGATTCCAGTAAGCAGGGCTCTGCAAACGCTCATGGCGTCGCTCAGGGCATGAGCGTCACATCACCATTCTCTGCTGTTTCACACCTGGAGCAATCATCCCATTCAGCACATCAACCAATGAAAGCAGCACTGTCCCCAAGAGCTGCAGAGTCAAAAGCCTCTGGGTCTTCTTCCCAACCTGGTGACAATCCTTTTGCCCAGGCTGCCACGATCTCTTTCTCTGAGAGCACATCAGAGCCCCCATTTGACAATCGCCCCAAGTCACAGCAGCATAAGCAGCCGGTGTCCCCCTTTGCTGCAGCTGCTGAAGCCAAGGTACATGTCTTTGACACATGCCTGCCATCTGGGCAACCAGAGGGTGCCCCAGGTGATCAGTGTGCAGTGCAAAGGCGGCATGGCAGTGTCAGCTCAGGGTCAGCCCATTCAGAAACAGGTGGCTCAATCAAGTCCACACACAGTGCTGCCTCAAACGATGCCAGGGAGGAAATGGCAACCAATGCTGCCCATAAAGATTACCAAGAAGATCAGGAGCAGGGCATGTTCACACTGGACACTCCGTTCGTGTTCAGGCGCAAGCCGGTCAGTTCTGCGCATGTGCGCCGCTACAGCACATCCACCTTCTTCCAGGGTGTGCTCCACACTCCTCAGCGCCATCTGAGTCAGCTGTCATCCCTGTCAACCATGGGCACTGTTCCTAAGGAAGCTGCTCAAGGGGAGCAGCAGCAGCAGCAGCAGCTGCCACAGATACATGAGGACTCATCCCAGGAGGGGCAGCAATCGCCACATCCACAGCAGCAGACAATATTTGTGGATAACTACACCTATGCGTCTGTGGCTCAGCAGATGAGTCGTCGAGCTCTCAGCACTCCCAGCCAGCCAGCAGGCGGCACTTTGGACCTGACTGGAGTCCAAGCTCAGATGCAGGCGCATGGATCATGCCCAGGCCCTCTGTTAGTCGAAGCCCCCACAAATGGTGTGACTGCCCCTGATGCCACAGGGACAGTTGCTGCTGCCAAGACCCATTTGGCTTTACAAGGGCAGATTCACAAGGGCAGTGAGCAACACGACGTGACTGTCAGGCATACTGCAGCAGCCAGTGCGTCAGCACCAGGGAATGCTTCTACTAGCAAGAGTCTTCCACTGTCCAGCAGGCAGCTTGATGCCTCCACATCACAAGTGGATGAATTGTGTGTGGATTCTGATGTCTCTCATCCAAGACAGTTGGAGGAGATCAACAGTCCTGTGAAGCCCGCTGGTGCGCCTCCCAGCACCATAAGGCCTGCTGTCCATCAGCATCCGCTGTGGTTGACCTTTGTAGATCCCCACTTGGAGGAAGAGTTTGGCATGTGGATGGGTCAGAGGTGCTCTAAGGTGAGCCTTGGCTGCAGCATGCCCTCCTCTTGTACATTGTCTGCTGCACAGTCGTGTTGAAGCTCATATCTGAAGCATGTTTCAGTGACACAGGGGCAGCATGTCAATGCAATACACTTCAATATGATTTAGATGGGTGTGCTCTGTGGTACTACTTGCTGTCAAGCACAACTCGCTGCTCTACCACATTGAATGGGGAGTACTTACACATCGACATGCATGCCCGTGCAGGTTGACACCATCTTTCTGCTAGCTGCCATTGTGTACATTACGCAGTTGTTGTTCTATACATGGGCACTGGAAGATCAACAGGCAAAGCAGTGGCCTCTGCTTGGCTACACTATGCTACCTGTTCTACTACTACAGCATGGCGACACTGCCTGGTAAGAACATGACTTGTTCTGCACCAGAGTGGAAAATAAATTGTCTACAGCAGCGTTGACATGGCTAGCTGTACACCAACACCTGTACACCCAGTACAGGTCTGCTACATCAGCAGGCAAACTCCTGCACTTTGCTCAAAACGATTGTGAATGAGTATTGCAGTGTGCTTATGTGGTAAACAGTATGTGGTTCTTTTGTGCCAATTGTCTGACCATCTTTGCTGTACGCTTTGCAGGTATCTCAAGAACAGGTCTGTGATTGTGACCACTGTCCGGTGTGTCTTGCTTGTATTCCTCACATGCCTTGTACCCGCAATTATTGAAGGCAGCGATGCGCCCCCCAGCAGGTTCATAGATTCCAGCGGCTTGTGGCCTTTGGTGGTCATCTCTCTAGGTTTGCTGGTACGTCAGCACGCTGCCTTTCTGAACAGACCTTGCATGACTGTTTCAATGTACTGCCTGCATGTCCTTTTGCATGTGTCAATATAGATTCTATGATTATTGGTGCCAGCTTTCAGGGTTGGGGGATTTTGTGCTTTGGACATATTGTCTGCATGCGTTCAACGCACTTGTTTAACTCTAGAAACAGTGTCTGCAGGTGTTCAGAAACAATATCTGCATGAAATAGAAGCATTTTGTCAGAGTCAGGTCGGTTGATCTTTGGTATCTGTGTCCTACAGGTGCGGTTCAAATTACATTTGGCAATTCATGCTGTCTCCTGTGCGTCCCTAGTACTTCAGAACCTGAAGAAGTGCACGGCAGAGCTCCACAGCTCCAGGCTTGGATGCCAATTTCTGTCCGTCGAGAGGCTTGCAGTGGTGACATGCATTCCCACAGTGTTCCTGTACTTACTTGAGAAAAATGCCAGGGTGCTGTATTTGCAGACAACGAAGCACTGATATGGCAAGTTCAGAAGCGCCACATTTGTGACGTGATGCAAGTACAGCTTGGCCAATTGCTCAGGGTATCTGACAGGGAGTGCAGGTTAGCTGCTGGCTCCTGACGTGGGTCTTGTATGAAACTCTGAATTTGCTCAGCTTTCCTTCAGTTCACTCAGCTTCTGTGTCCATTCAGCCAGCAATCCATTCAGCCCGCAATCATTTGATTGATTTCGTTATAACGCCATGACAGTTCACCTTTGGGATATGGCTTGACACTATGCTAAGAATCTTGAAGTTTTGAAGATGCTTCAATAATGATTGTTGCCTGAAATTAAAATGTGACGCTGTTGCCTGTAAGCTTCCATCCATGTGGTTGTTTGGTTACTGTGTATTCTGAGGTGAATGTTCCTTTGTACACATGAACCAGCTCTGCGTCCTCATACAGGCTGGCATCCTCCTATAGGTACAGATTCTGTGTCAGATATGTCATTTACGAGGTCAGGTGTCATATGCTGCTGTATGCTAGCTGTGTACTCGAATGACTGGAACAGCGAACTTTGAGAACCTGTCCTGTGCTCTTGGTGCATGGAGAGGATTTCATGTGCAAGATTGCACATCAATGCTTGTGAATGATCATGATGTCCAAACCATGGCACAGGCAAATCTGATAACATGGCTGTAACAGCTTGGATGATTATCATACCTGTAGAGCTGCCAAAATGAGTGCTGAGTCTCCACCATCTATTACATCCACTGAAAGAATATCTAGCTTGTGCAGCTCATATTCCCAGTGCCTGCATCAACGCAACCCACAATGAAAAGCAATGGCACAGTGCATACAACTGCATTGGTAATTCTGTGCCTTACTTGTTTTCTGCTTGGACCTCTTTGGCTTGTGACCCCCAGGATGCCAGTAGTGGTCCATCTAGCACAGACGACAACTTGTGTGATGCATGCTTTGCACCTGTGATGTACACCCTGTGAATTAGGTATCAAAGGGAGTGGCAAGATGTGTATCAAGGTGCTTGACTTGTTACCCCATAACAGACACCCTGTGACAGGCTGGCACACAGATATAGGATGCCATAGTTCTGAAGCCACCAGATCATGGTTACCTAAAGCATCAGCTTTGACATGCTGCCACTGCAGCAACAGCTGTTTGGCAGAAGTCTCAGTCAGCGCCCCAGAAGCCTGCAACTAGGCACAAAACGCTGGCCACAACAGCTTCAGCATTATGTGCACGCTACACGAGGCATGGTTTTCATCTTAAATGCAGTTGTGACGGCTGAATACATACCTGATGTACGACATGTGAGACTGGCTGGTGAGGACTAACAGTCATAGCAGCATTTGCCGCGGTAGTCCTATGTTGGTGGAATGTTCTGAAAGCTAAGGCTGCCACCTGCAGCCACAGCTGTGAATGTGAGCAGTAAAGGCTGCACTGCAATCCCAAAGCTGTGAGTACACTGGAGACAAGTGCAGTACCTAGGTAGACTGCAAAAGGTCATTCAGCAGGGTCTGCAATGCAGCCGACCCAGGGACTACCATTATTGTGCAGTACCATGCAGGGATGCCATCTAACAACTCCCGCCACAGAAGACGCATACAATGCAAGCACTGACCAGCACAGCAGCTCCTGCAACCAGAACCTTCAGCCGTTTTTGTTTGCGAAGGTTGGCGTCCTGGAAGGATGCCCACATCTCTCTTTCACCGGCAAACTGCACAATGCCATCTGTGACGGCCACCGGGCCTTCAAGGCTGGCGCGGTTGAGCCCTGCCCTGCTTGGTGGGGCCCTTCTGAGAGGACCCATGTCTTCATCCAACAGATCATTGCTGGCAGGATTGGGCTGCTGCTTTGTGGCCAAGTCAGTGCCAGCCACCAACGCATCTACAGCCAATTGATGGTGATTGCAAAGCTTTTGTGAGGCAGCTTGGTTTGTGGTATGCACAATTGCAGCTTTTTTGGAATAGGTTGTCTTGTACATTGCATGGATGTAGCATGCTTTGTGCATTGCGTAGCTGCAGCATGCTTTGTGCATCGCATAGCTGCAGCTTATGTTCGACATGGCACAGCTGCAGCTTTGTTTTCAACACGATATAGCTGCAGCTTGTTTGGTAAAATGCACAGCTGCAGCTCTTTTTCACAAAATTGCACAGCCTGACTTGCTGTCTGGCGCCTCAGGTCATCAGCCTTGTCATGACAAATGGCTGTTCAGCGGCAAGCAGTGCATGCACACACACAGACACACAAATATACATACACAAATATACATACACATTTGCACACTGTGCTGCAAGACCTTGGATGCATCATGTGTCGGCTGCATGGCATTCAAGCCTACTGTGACCAGCATAAGTTGTGTGTTTACCTGCTAGCCGTCCTTCCATAGGGCTTGCACCCATATCTGCATTGCTGGGCGCCGTCATAGACACCCTGGTCTTTGCACCAGCTGGCAGTACAGCTGGCAAGGCATCTGCTTGTGGCGGCGATGCTTCCACACAGTGCAAGTCTCCTCTTAAATCGGCATCCTGAGCACCGTCTGAGTCAGCTGCTGAGTACGAGTCATGCCTCGTCAATCGACCCTGAGCAACATCTGGGACCCCTGCTGAGCGTGAGTCTTGCCCTGAGGGTTCAATCCGAGCGGAGTCTGCTGAGCGCGAATCCTGTCTCAGGCCTTGATCGTCAGCGTGGTCTGCTGAGCGCGAGTCCTGCCTCAAACCTTGATCCTGAGCACCCCCTGAGACAGCTGCTGATGAGGCAGTGTGTGGTGGGTCGGCTGCGGATGAAACTACTGCTGTTGGACCCCCCAAGGCATTCTGAATGGCGGTCAGGGGGGACCTAAGAGCAGCAGTCACGCTGTTGGAGAAGCGCGTCAGGGCGCTCTTGGTTGCATCAGCTGCATCGCCCAAGTGCAAGCGCCTGCCATTGTCTAGCACCTGCATGCAATCAAGTCAAGAGGCTGTGTCATGATGTGACATGTGTAGTGGAGGTACAACAGGTTGTCAGATGGCACTGCTTCAAGTCGTGGTTATGTTCGCCTGCATTGTTGCAATGGACATACCTGGGGTAGCACACACGTTGTAGCACCTGTGTGTAGCATCAGACAGCAGGCTTTGGCACGCTGCCAGCATGCATTAATGCAGAAGTCACCAAAAAGCCAGAAGTACAATTCAGGAAGTTAGACATTTGCCCAGCAGCTGTTATGCAAGTGATAACAATCCTACCTGAAGTCTGCTACTTGAAGTCTGCTATGTATGCTGTAAGGTAATGAAGGCAGGGTGGGTTAGTGCGCCGGGAGGAGGGGTTGGGGTGGGGCAAGTCTACTTCCAGGCCTCATAAGGGTAAGCATACATAGGGTATATGCCAAACATCAGCAACATCACAGCCACCTGAAGGTAGAGGGAAACGCGCCGATCCTGAAACCAGTCTGTCAGGGTCCCGGTGTGAGGGGGGGTTTCTCTGAAGCCAGGAAGGGCAACATCTGCTAGCCACTTCTCAGTCAGGGCACACAGGCCAGGCAGCAGGTCATCAGGGCTGGGACAAGCATCCTGCCAAGCACAAGCCTATCTCAATGCCCTTGGTGCTCGCCAAAAGCCTTAATGGTGGTCAAAATCCTTTGGTGCTTGATGCGTTTGTTCAATCTGCTCAGTATGCTTTCTGCCATAGTATAGAGCAGGAGAACAGCTTGTAGATACCATCAAAAACCGTGGCAGAGGTCAAACCCATTGGTGCTGGTGGTAGTCAAGTGTTTTGGCAAAGCCTTTGGTTATGGGCTACAATAGCAGCACCAACAGACAGCATAGACATAGACAGGTGTACAGACAGATATAAGGCATGGCATGATTCATGAACAGACCGCCGGGCAGGCAGAAGTCTTGCATGGTGGGATGCACGTACCAGCACGAAGGATCTGACTGCAGGGTCTGCTTGCTGCACAGAGCTGCCGGGAGCTAAACCCAGAATGTCCTCAGCCTTCTCGCTATCTCCCAACAGTAAGCAACAAACAGCAAGCTCAACTGACACATCTGCAGGCACCCAACAATGGCGAGTGATGCACATCTTGTGTCCATGCTGCAGAACATCATGCGGCTCGATGCTGCCATGCAGCTATTACAACAGGCATTCAGGATTGATAACCAGGGTGATGAAGGATTCAGGAGTGCATGTCATAAGACAATCATCAATCCATGGCGTGCAGACAGGCGGTACTAGGATTTACATAGAACCAGGATTGAGGCGCGCCTGGTAGGTACCTGGCCAGGCATGCCTTGTAATTATTGATATTATTACTAGACAGGCAGTACTGAGATCCTGCACCAGCAGCAGGCAATGACCGGCAATGCGGCTGCAGACCTAGCACTGACCGCAGTCTGACAGACATTGAGATGCACCTGGTGTAGTAGTTATAATATACATGCTGTATGCTGCATAGACGTTCAAAATCTCATAAGGGAGCCATGTCGTGGAGCAGCGATTCATGGCTGCGCGTAATAAGGCATGGGTGACATACAGGATATGCACAGCCAGAATGCAGGTACTTGCAGTTGGCTGTTATTCCCCCTTTCAAGCTTCTTGTTTCAGGCTTTTGCTCATGGTAAGACTCTGCATGACGCATGTTAATACAGGGCTCAAATGTGCGCCACGGCAGCTATGTACTGATCCCACAGACTGACATAAAGTGACGGTTGACTGCTAGATCATGCTGACAGTGATGTCAGTGCAATAAGCAAGGGGCAACTAGTGCAGAGCAACAGTACTTACCAATGCCTGTGGTACCAGCGCCTGCCTGTGTCGTGTTTTGGAGAGGTGCCAGCAGACGGTGGGCTGTACGCACATGCTGGGGTCGGCGGCTGCAGTACCCTTCTGCCAAGTAGGCCAAGGCAGTGTCATACTGATCCTCACTAGAAAGCTTCACATGCTCTCCAGCCCCTTCATACAGCACTATCTGCAACACATAAGCACTCACGTCTTTCACTATCATAAGAATAATAATAGATTACACTATTCAGCACAGAGTGCTAGGTGTGTGTGGCACAAGTCATGTCTTGCCAGGCTGGCTTGTTTTGAGCGTCGCGGAAAGGACGTGTTTCACTGATTTAGTCATTCATTTCCTTGTTGAGTCAGTCATTGCTTCCTTCGTCCATTCACTTTCTCATTTATGCATTGATTAGTACGCATGCAGTGACTCCCTGCATGAACAAGCTTGCTACTCAAAACCAGGTCTCTGCTGGGTGTGACTCAGCAACTGTTTGTCTCCAGGCTTGGTTGTTCTGAGCAAGTCTATACCTCCTATATTTACTGTATGTCACCATGTCCAGTGACACAGGGGATGAGAGCATAATCTTCATGGTCTCAGGTTGCTGGGCTCCTGTGTCAACTTGGGGTAGAGGCTTGTGTGCAGATACTTAGCAAAGAGACACTCAGCTCAAAGTCACACCTGTTCAGCTGCAGTCAGGTTGTTGCGGACAGTTCGCATGTAAACTGCACGCTCCATCCCTAAGTTGCTCGTGTCAGCCTTCCAGACCAGCTGGGTGAGAAGTGCTAGGCCAACAGCACGCTGAACATCATTAATTGGCAGAGCAATCTGTTGCAACGCTACTTTTGGCTCCAGTTCCTGCAGATGTCAGCACCAATCAAAGCTGCAAAGCCAAAGCATGCCAGGAAAGGCGCAGCAGCACATTCTAAGTCAGCATGCAAGGCTGAGCTAGCTTGCCATACACATGGGAATGCCATTGCAATGCTGATAGGCACTGCTTTTGCAGACTGTTGCTTGCAGCAAGGAGATGGGACGGGTTCAGTCAAGTCACATCTTCCAAGGTCCTCCATAGCAAATATGCACAGCTGATGATTAGGGCGGTCTCAGGCAGCACTGCTGCACCTGCAAGGCGCCAGTGATTTCCTGCTGAAGCTGCTCTCCAGCTGCGTACTGTCTCAGCAACCGCAGAGCAACAGTCATCTCCTCTGCAGCTGCCATGGTGTCGTTGGTGTCCTGCTTCATTCTCATTGCTGCATTGTCGCAGTGCAACAGAGCTAGTGCCAATGCCACATCTTTTGTCTTGCTGTCTGTCGCATTGTCTCGCAGCCAAGCACCTCCCCAGTCCAGCACTGTCTGTGACTCCCTGCCTCCTGTAATAATGCCAGAGCCCCTGGCAGGTCTGAGTACAGCAACTCGACAGCCAGCTGGCCAGGTTGCTGGCGGTAAGAGGGGGTAGCTGTCAAATCCATGATTGCCTCTGTGGCTGACTTTAGCACAACCGCTCTTGAGTATAGCGTCTCCTGGCTGTAGCCACAGTCAGGTGGATTGCTTATCATTTCATCATACTTTTTGGAGCATGTCTCTCTGCTTGCTGCTCTGTTCACCTACAATCATGATATGTGCAGGATCAGTACTGCCCACAATGAGAGCTGTCTTCATTTGGGCTGTAAGTGATCACAAGCATGCCTGGAGCAGGTTGTAGCCATCGAATGATATAGAGATGGTCTCATCCTGCGACTTGAAGGCTGTCACACTCGGAACTTGCCGCTGGTAAGTCCTGGTGCGTCTCGCTCGCGCACGCCGAGTGATGACGCAAGCGGGGCGAACGTGAGTCACGATCCGCGGTTCAACGGTCAAGCGAGTCATGGAGTCGGCCGCAGATATTTCGCGGATCTTCAGCATCTATCAACACAGCATGCAACTGCAACTGCCAGGCTGTGAACTGTGCGAACTCAGTCGCCTGATGTCCTGATCATAGAGGGTAAAAACTGCAGTCACTAGCAGCTGCCCGTGGCCCTGAGCGCAAGCAGACTTGCAAATCCAGTTGAGATAATTACCCGATGGGTTGTGGTAGGCAGATTATGTGTCGCATCTCATCTGATTTATGCAGCGCAGTCTGGCGCCTGGCGCAGATCAAAGCCTTCATCCAAAACAGCCAATTTTAAGGGAATTTAGGGGAAATTGGGGAGGAAATAGGAAAACGTTTGAGTCAGCTGGACCACAGCATCTAGCTACTTTGTTCTGCAAACAGCAGCAGTTGGCCCCACGCCCCAAGGGCACTCTCAGCTCCGAAGTTGCTACTGTTTGCGTCGGTGACAGGCTGCGCTGAGGACTGTGGTTCCGGGTACCATGGGAGGACCAGCTTTGCTGCCTGGCACTGTTCCACCGCCAAAACAGAGACGACTACTCCCGTGGACACAGGCTGCGACACTGCCTGTTCCTAAACCAGCGCGCACTTTCCCTCGTCGCAGGGGTCAAGGTCCTTTCGCAGACATCGTTGCGGGTGTACAGAATCTGATCCAGAATATCGGCAAAGGTGCTCACCCGAATCCTGATCCTACGACAATCTGCTGCACCGTCGTTCGTGCACACCTGATGCTATGGTACGCCTGCAGGACCGAAGTACGACCTGGTGCTGTCAAGTGGCTTCTTGGCTTTTGCTGCACACTCAGGCTTTCTGAAAGCTGTGGAAGAGGTGAGCGTTTTAAGTATGCCATATTTCTGAGCTAGGGATTAACGTACTCAGCTCTTGCAATGTGTACTGTGGCAGTCCAAGGTCCCTATAGCCAGCATTGTTGGCACCTCAAGTGGAGCCATATCAGGCAGTTTGTATGCAGCAGGCTACTCAGCTGAGCAGGTGACATTGCCACCATCAAATTGTTTTTCTTAGCTGGTACATCCATGTCATTTCCCTCACATAATCTGACTGCTGGCTAGGTAGCGACAGAGCTTGGCCGTGTAGCTCCTATTCAACTACTACGACCAAACATGCAGCCATGGAAGGGTGGAGTATTGACGCTGGACCCTGTTGTTGAGCGCCTGCGGCAGTTGTTGCCAGCTACCTTTGAGGATCTCCCTGTGCCTTTGGCTGTTGGCGTAGTGGACCAGTCAGGAAAGCATGTCCTGATCAGAAGCGGTCCTCTTCCTGAGGCCGTTGCTGCTTCAGCTGCTATCCCTATGATCTTTTCTGCTGTGGACATACCAGGTGAACACACACAGGGTTATGCTTGGCTGTGCTGTGCTCTGTCAGTTTTAGCATCAATGGTATCATGCAGTACGAGTGTCATTCTGATGCAGGTGCTTCTGCTGGACCTCACATTGATGGTGGTAAGGTTGACCGCACTGCGCTGAAGGCCTGGAGAGACTCAAGGCGTGAAGGACTTCCCTGGGGCAAGCAGCCCCCACGTGCCCTTGTACATCTTGTTGACAGGAGCTCCCAGATGAGTGGTACTGATGATGTGGCTGCCACAGGTTGACCTCATAGCTTGCTTGTAATGCTTGCACTCACGCTGTTGCTGTGTCCTCGCATCCACAGCTTGCTGTACTGAGGGTACAGCTGTTTGTAGTGAGGCACCCACTGGACTCAGCGCACATCAGGCTCCTTCAGTAGCAATTTTGCTGTAGGTGAAAAGAAGGTCACAATCTGCCGGTCTCCTAAAAGTGGCGCAAACTTCTTTGCTCTTGGCAATTTTGAAGAGCAGGTGTCTGCTGCATATGCCAGAGCACAGCCTGCCATTGCAGCTGCCAAGGCACAGCGTGAGACAGCTCCTGTTGCAAGTCTGATGCCATTGTTTGCATGGATGGGTGGTCCTCAGTAGAACAGCTTCTAGACAGATTGGTCATTCTGCAGCACTTTCTCTCATTCAAGATCGTCCGTTATAGTCAGATTTCCTCCTTGCTTGTCACTGGCACGTCAGATTGTACTCTCAGATTGTACTCTCATTTGCATGAATGGAGCATCCTGCTGTCATTCATGTGTGCATACTCTTGCTTTGACTGCATATGCTATGTTTAAGTTCATCTGTATTGTCAAAAGGGGGACAAAACATCTCATGCATTCAGAGGGTCGACAAATGCGTCACTGTAAAGCGAATCTCGTGACTGCAAAGGTATGTATTCTAGCTGCACAGGCGAAACTGATCATAGAGCATGTGGACATAAAGCAGTGTTGACAATTGAGCATGGCAACAAACAAGGGGAAAAGTCAAGTCTTTGAATGCCTCCCAAAGAAGACGTAGGGCCAGCACAAGTACCAAAAATATTTTGCAGCCACTGCAAACAAGCATCAACTCATTGCTCACGTTTGTACGGGGCTCTGCTGCATGACTGTAGATGTGCATGTAATAGCGTACGCAGCTGGTATCTCATGCAGAGACCTTCTGAGGCAAGACACAAGCACTGAGCTTATTCGCAGCAACTTCTGGAGATGGCTGTGACTTGAAGTCCGGTGCAATACCCTCCCTATCTATATCAGTCAATGCTGGAGTCAAGTACTTGCCATTTGTTATGACCATGCCAGAGCCATCAGAAAGCTCATACACACTCTGTATGAGGCCTTTACCGAATGTCCTGCAGACGCAGCATTCCTCACAAGTCAATGCCCCCTTCTCCACAAAAATGCAGCCAATATCTATTCTGCTATGACAAGCTATGTCATACTGTAAAAGCCATTCACGCACATTTGCAAGCAGCCAGGCAGATGCACTCAGAATGCTGCATCAAATCTCAATGCCTGAGAACATCCAGTGCAGGTACACTGAAGCGTTCATCACCTCTTGCCAACAAGGATAGCCCTGCAATTGTCATGCACAGCACCAGCAAAGATCTCGCTGGCACTGGCAGACTGCTGGTTGATCAGCACTGTAAGGGGAGCCTGAGTGAGGGCCGGGCCACGCGCCAGCAGGGGCTTGTTCCTGATGTGGCCCCGCCCTTCAGTCACCACCACAGTGGCTCCATCTGCAGCACAAATGCTAGGTCACGACTCCTGTCGCATTGCTCCCTATTCACGCCACCACATCCTGTGTTTCCCTTGTTTCACAGCAAAGGTCTCTCTGTCCAGCCCCAGACAGGACAGTCTAACAAGCTAGACTTGTCACATTGCAACATTGCTGGTGCTGCCAGCAGCAGTCAGACAGCTGGTGTAGCTAGCAGCAGTCACACAGCAGCCAAAGGACAAAGGTCAAACAAAAGAGGCAACTTCATTAGAGCCAGCATGATCAGTGCCAGAATTGCCCACACAGGGTTGGAATAGTGCCAACTTCCCAGACATGCTGTCACCAGCCTCTCTATTGTTGCAAACACATCTGCAATGCATTGCCTGTCAACATCTTTCTGTTGACACACCCCATACTGCAGCTTTCAGAAACCGCTTTGCACCTTCACCGCCCTATGAAAACAGTGTCATGTTTATCTTGCAAATCTGAAGTGAGCCCAGGCTTTCCCTGTGACAGGAGGTTACCTTCCAGGAAAAGCTTTGCAACTTCAGCGCCTTGTTGATAGAGACCACCGCGGTTGTCTCGCACATCTAAAATAAACTCAGAGGCTCCCTGCCTGGTCAGAGCCTTGACTGCCTGTGCTACTTCTTGCTGAGCCCTGCCATTGAACCCAGAAAGCCTAATCACACCAACCTGTCGAATGCATCACGACTCTTGTGTACACAGAGCTAGCTTACACAAGACTGTTTTGACGCGCGTGCAGCAGTCTGAAGACCAACAAAATTGATGAATCTGAGTCACATCTCAAGGACACACTGATTTGCTGAGAACTAATCAGGGTGACTACCAGATTTGCTTGTACATATCATATCACCTGCATCATGCTAAGGCTACAATGCAAAGCTTTGGGACCATGATTTCCACCAGCACAGTATCAGACCTCTTGCTGATGCATGTGTGCCAACAGACTGGTGACGTGAGAGCCACAGGCACTCAGTAGCAGTGCGGAGCAAGCAATAAATAGAACAGTAAAGTGAAGGATGCAAAGCAGTAGCTAGTTCAGGAGGGTACCTTGCGACTCCCTCGATCGTCCAGGTAGGCTTCCACAGGAGACACAATCCGGACCACAGGCCGGTTCACTGCCAAAGCATGTTCTGTGCCATTGCGTTTCCGTACCTGCAGGACAGAGAAGGTCAAATAAGACCTACATTTGGATGGAGGGTGCGGCGGGGGCAGGGGGAGAGGCAGGACGGGGCAGATGAGGCCACGGCAGGGGGTACAAGGGCAGGGTAGGACCAAAAGGGGAAGGCCATGTGGCAAAGGGTAGGCCAACGCCGACGCATGCTATCTGTGAGACCACATGCTACACTGTGATTGGGAACTGTACATGGACTCTGCAATTGCCTTCGCGACAACGGCCGTAACCTTTGCTACAGGCCAGGGCAGGGTCCACATGGAGTGCAGGGCAGGGCAGGGCAGGGCAGGGCAGGGCAAAACAGCCAGGTCAGGGCCAGTGACTCGCAACAAGGCTTATTTTGAAGTCAATTGATTGACAAAGCGCAGCAGCGCACGACTTGATCTGCGCGTGTCTAGCTCATGATGGGCTAAGCATGCGTCTAGCTCATGATGGGCTAGGTACTGCCAAAGCGTTTTCTGCATCAGTCCAGCTGGTGACAAGCAGCTTGGCAGCGACAGCTGATGACTTGAAAGCAAATAGAAGCCAAAGCTACCAGCTGTCCATTCATACCAAACTGCTTGCACCATGCTTTGCTGACAAGCAACACTTCATATCAGCCAAAGTATCTTTGCAGAGCTGCTTGGTAGTCTTTAATGCAGAGCATGAGCAGTCAGGTCCTGTCACGTGACAATCAGGCAAACCACACACCTGAAGATGTACAATGGGCTCTGGAACAGCATCTGGCTCAGCATCGCTGCCGCTGATTGCTGAGGCAGCCTGGAAGGGACTCTGGCCATCCACTTGCATGCTATCTATCTGAAGCAACTGGTCTCCTTGTTCAACCCCAGCTACCTGAGCTGGAGACCCGAGAATCATCCCTACCACCCATATGCCCTCCTACAACACACAAAACCTCCCCATGAACATCCATCCTGTACAGTCTGGCTGCCTGGCGGGTGGTCGTGTGAGGTGAGTGCTTCTGTTATAGCGCATGGAACATG
>JAYKYS010000613.1:0-31600 GCA_036924285.1 Asterella californica
AGAGCCCTATGCAACGGTACTGCTTTCTCTATAGCAGGGGAACCTGTTGTCTCTGTGTAGCCAGAGATTCACCAAAGAGGCTGCTTGCAGGGCTTCAGTGACAGCCCATACGCTGAGCATGGCTGGAACCTCAACAATCTGCCCAAACTAGATGGCACATATGGCTCAATGCTGCGTCACATAGAGGAGAGTATTCCTGGGGTAGTTGTCCCTTGGATGTACATTGGCATGATGTTCTCCAGCTTTTGCTGGCATATCGAGGATCACATGTTCTATTCCATCAACTACCATCACTGGGGCGGCGCCAAGAAGTGGTACGGGGTGCCAGGCTCAGCAGGGCATCTGTTTGAGGAGGCATTCAGGAAAGCCCTGCCAGGGCACTTTGAGAGGCAGCCTGATCTGCTGTTCCATCTGACAACACTGCTATCACCCAGGATCCTGCACCAATATGGTGTGCCAGTCTACAGCGCGACGCAGCAGGAGGGGGAGTTTGTGATCACATTTCCAAATGCATACCATGGCGGCTTCAACATGGGCTTCAACTGTGCAGAGGCGGTCAACTTTGCACCAGCTGACTGGTTCAGATTTGGCGGTGCCGGCACAGAGCGCTTCCGCACCTTCAGAAAGCCATCTGTGGTCTCTCATGAAAGGCTTTTACTCAAGGTCTCATCCTGCTGTAATTTTGGTACAACGACATCGCTTTCCTTTTGGTTGTTTGATGACTTGTATGCTGGTCTGTACTGTGTGGAGGCCCTTCAAATTGTGTTTGCTAGCAATCACATGTACAACCTGCAGTAAGCACTCTGCTTGCAACATCAACAAGCAAACAGTATTGCAGCATGTAAGGCATGTTGAGAGCTTGTTTCTGGCCTATTTAGCTTTCAGAGAATCGCTTATGCTTCATTAGGTAGCAGAGACAGATGACAGTCCAGAGACATGCTTCTGGGCCAAACAGGACCTGCAACGTGTGATCAAAGAGGAGAGACAGTGGCGCTGCAAGCTCTGGTCCACAGGTTGGAAACCCTTCACCTGTTGTGCTTGCTAGATGACAACACAAATTGCCTTTCTGCTGCTGTGTTGATGTTGTGGCTGATGACAGACCTATCTTATTCAGTTTTAGCTGATGAGCCGGCACAATCGAGAGATGCACCAAACAGTCATGACATTGCCCCGAAATCAATCTGCATTGACGTGCTGTATTTTAGTATTGCATTTCTATGAGCCCATACCACATAGTCTGACACAAGTTGCTCGTCTGCAAATCAGGTGTCAAGCGCTCCCGACGTACTAATGCTCCCAGGGGCTTCCACAAGGACGACAAAGATGAGGCAGAGTGTGCAATCTGCCACTTGTACCTCCATGTCAGTGGTTTGGAATGCGACTGTTGTCCCGGACGGCGCGTGTGTCTGCATCACGCTGACAATCTCTGCGAATGTGACCCAAGCAGATGGCGGCTGGTCTACAGATACTCCTTGCAAGACCTGGATGGGATCTTGAAGCGGGTCTCTGCTCACATTCTGCAAGAATGTACGCCTTGCTCAGTGACTCCTCTGATTTGGTCTGGAACTGCTCACAAGCAACATCCTCTATGCTACATTTCACACAGCAGGATCATATGCGGCCTGCCATGAGTGGCCAGTGCGTGCAAACAATGACTCTCGCCATCCAAAGCTCATTCTTTGCTCTCACAGTCTGTTGGTCCCTGCAGCGACCGAGCTTCAGCGCACCAGCAGCTTCAATGGAGTGGTCCCTATTGCCCTGACCAACACACATGCCACAGCAGGTGAGGCCACTCACGGTGCTCCTGTGACCGGCCCTGGAATTGCTGAGCCTTTCCCGTCTGATGCGTGTGATGCTGCCAAGGCCTCGCCTTCTGCAGCCATGGACGCAGGAGAACACGGTTCCCAGGTGAATAGTGTTAGATGCTGCTGCCAATTGGTCTGCATGCATACAAGTGTTGTCATTCTCTTCTCTTGTGATATCTTATCCAGAGAGTGCACGTTGCTTTGCGAGCGCAGCTCCAGTCAGCTTGCAGCCTCAAGAGTGCTGTGTGATCAGAGCAATGCTCAGCTGGCTTTGCTAGCAAACACAAACATGTTCTTCACGAAGATAGGTCAGCTTTCTTGAACCTTCTCATCTGACCACAGGCACGTGGCACTGTGCAACATGGGCTGCTGCCTGAGGGGCCCAGTCACACAAATGGTGACGTCAAGCTGGAGGATACAGGGCGTGCGTCTGTGAGTGGGGACGAGTCAGAGCAGAATGGGCAAGGACGCAAGCGCCGGCGCAAAGGAAAGGACAGGAAGGCTGTGCATCCTGTGAGAAGCTACCCCACCCGTGAACGCGCCAAGGCAGAAGCAGAAGTCGTGGCTGAGGTTAGACTAGCTATTCCCTGATACATGTGATGTCTTCAGCATAACTGGTCAGCCATGGCAAAGGAGTAATGAACAAAGTAGCTGACTTTCCTCATGCCTGTACCAGATATTGATGTTTGGTATCTTGCTTTTGTCACTGTTGTTCTCTGCTTGTTCAAGACAGGTTGTCAGGTTGTCAGAGCCTGGTGTATCCTAGAAGCTGTTGGGCACCGCTTCACGAGCTTGGGTCATTTGCAGCAAAAGGTCTACTCCGTATTGCAAGGGCTAACCCTCCCTGATGACAATCATGTTCTGCAGGCAGAAGCACTGGATGCTTTCAGTGCCCTGGCAGAACTGGCTGACTTGGCAGAAGCTGACCCGGAACAGTCTGAGCAGTCTGGAGAGCCAGAAGAGCCAGACATGAAGCGCCGCAGGTCCTGCAGTCATGATCATGCCTCAGCTGTGCCCCCTACACACTCAGCATCACATTCGCCTTTGTCAGCCAGCAGCGCCGATGGCCCTGGATCCTCAGCTGCTCACTCAGCTGCAGCCATGACCAAGCCTGCCAGCCCACCAGACCAGCTTGAACGCCAGTCTCAGCAGTGGTCACAGCAACTGCAGAAGCAGCGAGTGAGCTGGTTCCAACGCTCTGACTACATATTGAAGCAGGGTGGGGTTAAGGTGTCAGAGCTTGACTCAGCCACCGCTGAGGCTGAGCAGTATCTGTGGGGAGACAATGACACTGAGTCAGTGCAGACCGTGGCTGATCAGCTGCTAGGCGCTAAGGCCTGGGTGTCCAAGGTGTATGCATTCACCAAGAACAAGCCCACCTTGCAAGCCTTGAAGCCCATCATAGACCGCACACCGTCCCCTTGTAACATGCCAGCTTTCAGCAAACTGAAGGAGGCTTACAGTCAGGCAGGGGCGTGGCTGGTGCGTGCTGCAGACCCCCTCAGCGACAAACCCACTGAGCTGCGGGCAGTGGAGACTCTATGCAGCGAAGCGTCGCGCATCCCCGTCAGCCTTCCAGAGGCCAAAGGGCTCAGGGAGACCATGAATGCTGCCAGAAAGCTGGCAGACAGTCTGCGGAATCTTCTACCAACCAACAGGGAGGCTGGTCGGGTGAGGCGTAAGGGCGAAGAACCAGTTGACATTGAGGCCCTGCGTGCCATGAAGGTATGTAGTCTTGGGCCTGCATATACTATGACTGCAACACCAAAGATAGCCCTGAAATTCATGCAAGTACCCTCATGAGTTGAGAATAGGGGAAAATTTGTTGACTTGAAGGTGAGAGGCTGCATTGGTGCAGGTCTTGCAGTGCATGTCAGTGTATTGCATGTATGTTGCGGCGCTGCTATGGCCTGCCATGCCTGTGGCACGCAGCAGCGCCTCATCTGCATGATACATGTATGGAAACCTTGCTCAGAGGCCAGGCGTCGAGAAACATTGTGTCACTTGAGATGTCTTCTATTTGGGCAGTCTGGTGGCCAAGAGCCATGACACCAGCACCTTGTCTTGAATATTACAGTGCATGCTCTCTTGCTGTACAGGCTCAAGCAGTGGCCCTGCATGTGACCATGCCAGAGCTGACAACACTGATTGGCGCTTTGGACAGGCTGGATGATTACCAAAACCGCGCAAAAGAGTGTCTGAGGTGAGAGCAACAACTGGGCTGCAGGCTTGCCAAAACTCAATATGCACTAGCCGCCACTCAGCCTTGGCAGGAAATCAGATTTCTAGTTGCCTTCTGCCCAGCAGCACTGTCTGCATGCCTTGGCATGTTTGATTTGTCAGGCGCGTACCTAGCCTTAACAATGAAAGGCACCGGTAGGAATGCCAATCGTAATGTTATCATCATCATTGAGCAGTGTTGCCAGTGTTGTTGTCGTCATTCATATTATTTTTGTTGCTGCCGCTGTAGTTCTTATTCTTGTTACTTACAGCTTATGCAGCAGCGCCTTTTATCATGATGTTGGTGCTGCTATTGCTGCTGTTGTTGTTCTTGTTATGCACAAGCATATTTTGGGCTGCAGCTCTTACTATCACGATGTTGTTGTTCTTGCTACGCACAGTCCATGCTGCAGCTCCTATTATCACGATGTTGTACAACACTGAACACAGTCCTGTGCGGATGCTGTCGATACCTTGATTTTAACCCATCACACTTGTTGGCAGGACCCGGCCTGCATTGGCAACCTTGGAGGAGATGGAGCAGGAAGCAGGCTCCCTACCAGCAGCAGTGCCGGAGACAGAGGGTCTCACAGCTCTCATCCAAAAGGCTGAGGAATGGAAGGCCAAGTCCGCTGCTCTGGCAGCACAGAAGGCCCCTCTGAAGAAGATGCGTGAGGTGCTGCACATGGGCCTGCGCATGCCTGTGGAGGTCCCACAGGTGGAGCCTGCGAGCTGAGATCAGGCGGCGTGAGTGGGAGGATACTGCCAAGAAGGTGTGCAGCATTGTAGAAAGCGTATGCCTTTCCACCAGGCCTTGCATGCAGAGGCACCTCTGAGTGTTGCTTTGGTTTGTTTGGTGTCAAATTTCTGGGGATGTAGACCTGGAAGGCCCTTCCTGGTGCAAAACTGGAAATCTGTAAGGCATTCAGCTGAGCGTTTCCTGGTCATTGTTCTGAAATCCTCAATTCTGACAGCGTTGTTGTTGCGAGCAGGTGCATGGCACATGCTGTGTGTTGACAATGTTCTCTTCCATGAGTTCTAGCTGTAGTTTGAGATGTGAGCAAAAACGTGCAGACTGCGGTTTCTGAGGGCTCCTGCTTGCCAGTGTCATTGGTATGACCAGCTTTCACTGCTTGTAATGCATGACAGGCGGTGACTGGCCGCATCACATTGGCAGCCTTGTTGGAGATGCTGGCAGATGCTGCTGCAATGGGCGCTGGCAAGAGCGACATCATGGACAAGCTCCAGATGCGCGCAGACAATGCCAAGGCCTTTGAAGCCAAAGCCGCCCCCTGCTTGGCTGCTGTCGAAATTGCCGCAGCGTCTTCTACAGCAGCAGATGTGGAGGCTGCAGGGGAATCTGAAACCGCAGCAGACACATCAGCAGCAATGGTGGAAGCAGATGCCTCTACACCAGCAGCAGCAGACACAGGTGATGCAGGTTCAGCTGCTCTGCAAGCCCAGCCAGCCAAGATCACCTTGGCAGACCTGGAGTCATTGGTGCAAGAGGGGCAAACTGTTGGTATTAAGCTGGACAGCTTGACGGACCTCACACGTCTGCTACACACAGCCCAAGCTTGGGTCACAGCAAGCTGAGTACTGCCTCACAGGCAAAGAGCCTCATGTTGGAAAGCATAAGAGGCACCAGCCACGGCCATCGCTGCAGATGGTCGACAGCTTGGTGTCTCAACTGCAATATATAGCAGTCCTGCTACCACAAGCAGAGGATCTTGGCAAGCGGCAGCAAGAGGCTCGTGACTGGGTCGACAAGGCTGCGCATGTTTTGCAGCAAGACAATCTGGTGCGGCACTTGCCAGATGTCCAGGCCATGGTTTGCCAGGGGGCTGCATTTGGCTTGGAAGTGCCAGAGCTGACTCAGCTTGATGCCCTAGTCAGGGCCATTGAGTGGGAACAGCCAGGTGAAGCAAGCCCTGTGCCTGCCAACAGCCCCATCTCATGCTGTGCTGGCCCAGCAGCACTTGCCTGTCTCTGCGCAGCTACCAGAAGCAAATGGGTTGCACCCTATGCAGCAAGAGGTTCAGGGAGCTTGCCTCAAGGTGCCAGAGGCAGGTGCCTCTGCTTCAATGGGGGGACCTGAAGGAGACAGAGGGAGTCCTTCCCCAGCTGGCCCATCAGCACAGGCTTCAGGCTCAGGTCCTTTTCAGAGTGGCGGGGCCATCTCAATGCCAGAGCGCTTGACACTTTCAGAAGCTGAGGCGCTGGCAGAACAAGGGCAGGAGCTTCCTGTTGAGCCAGCTGTGCTGCAACACCTAGTGGAGCTGATGGAATGTGGACAGCGCTGGGAGATGCAGGCAAGCACGCACAGCGGCATGCAAATTTACATGCATTGCCAATGATATAAACCAAAACAACTGCTTTCAATCTGTCAGACGATCAGCCAAGGCAAGGATGCATTGAGGACTGCTGTGCTTTGTGCATTACAACAACATCTTCATGCCTTTGTTGGTGACGTGATTGTTTTCTAACACTACCATGCATCAACTTTTATGCTGACCTTTTGTTAGGTACTGTGCAGGTGTCTGAGATGATACCTGATGGTCAACAAGCAGCAGCAGCAGACAGCCACGGAGTAAGCGTCAGCAGCCTGCAGCAGCTGCTGAATGAGGGCCTGGCAATCCAGCTGCAGCTGAGCAGCTTGCAACGGCTGCAGGCCATCCTGCAGGGGCATCAAGCCTGGGAGTTGCACATGAAGCAGGTTCTGCAAGGTATTCTTGTTTCTGCCGTACAGGGCATCATTGTTGCTAGCACTTCCATACCTTCTGCTTGCACACCTTGAATGTTTCCATCAATTTGCTTGCTTGAGTTTCCAAACCCCAGAGGCTACAGGTTGCAGTCATGGAAAACGTTGAGTCAAGTATGGCAAGTATGCTTGGCTCACTCTGCTTACATAGCAAACCTTGTGCTCCCTACCTCGTCAAGCAACCTGCCTGCGTCACGTCATCTGGGAACTGCTTGCAGGTGGAGCCAAGCCCACTTACAGTCAGCTGCTAGAGCTGCAGTCTCAAGCACAAGCTAGCCCTATTAAGTCGCCTCTGCTGCCCGAGCTAGTTGGTACTCTGTTTGTGGCTGACCAGTGGTTGCAGCGCTGTACGGAGGCTATTGCTCGCCGATCTGCACAGACCCTGAAGTCATGCCTGGAGGCCATGGCTGCCAGCGTGCAGCGTGCCCAGGAACAGATGGAAGCTCAGCTGCGTAAGCTTCAGGTGTGCCCTCCCCTTGCCCCCTCCTCCTCCCCTTCCCCCTTGTTACATTGTTTTAAGCTTGGATGAAACATGAGCTTCTGGTCAAACATGCTCAACGGCCCATATCTGTGTTTGTTCATGCATCTGTCCATTCATGCGTTGCTCGTTCACGTTGGTCAGGATAGTGTACCAGCTATGAGAGCATGCAAGCAGTTGCCTCTGTGTTAATGCCACCTTGTTCAAACTGAAGCCACCTCACAACTGCTTTGCTTTGATGTGTGAGTGAGATTTGTGAGAAGCCTGCACAGCAACACTGCAGAACAGTCAAGCACATATGCCCATCAGTCATCTGGTGCCGTTGACATACAGCACAATAGTTGTCACCAGCGCTACAAGCTATGGTATCCCTTGTCTCTGCAGACATCATCCACTACCAGGTTTGCTCCCTTCCAGCAGAGTTCCAATGAACAAGTTCTGCAAACAAAATGAGAAGCAAAGAGAGCATCACCAGTGTGCCCTGCAGGAGCAACGCTCACAGGGTGCGAAACCAGATGCTAGTGCCACGGCTGAGCGTGGCAGCAATTATGAGGAGAACGAGCAGGAGCTGCTGTGTGTGTGCCAGCAGCCATACAATGTGGACACTGCCATGGTCAGCTGTGATGTGTGTGAGGATTGGTACCATCTGCGCTGCGTGGGCGTCACTCAGACTGCTGCCAAGAGCATGAAGAAGTATGTCTGCCCTGTTTGCACAGCCCTCAAGGGCAACGCAGAACCCTTGGAGGCGGCTCTAGCCAAGGTACCTTGCAACCAGATTGTGTTCTGTTGTTTGAAAACAAAACCAACAAGGCCGCTGTTTCTATTTGCAGATGCTCCATTTGCACCCACCTCCTCTTCTGATTGCCCGGACAGGGTGCAATGGGAGTCGTGCTGGCTGTTTGACAGTCTGTTGGCGGGGTGTGACAATTTTTGTATGGCCTCAATATCGCACTGGTGTCAAGCAAGTTGACCAGTGTACAGTGCAGTGTACAATGCAGTGTATAAAGCAGTGTACAATGCAGTGTACAATACAGCAATAGAGGAGCTGCAATCTCTGCAAAACTGTCAAATGATAAATTAGAATCCAGTCACTACACACTGCCCAGGCAATCACAAGGTGAACGGGTGCAGCTTTGGGATCTGCTGACAGCCTGCATCCTCAGCAATCAAAACAGCCACACACCAGGACATTCTGTCTGCGGAGGGGACTGGCAGGCCATTCATCCACAAACAACCATGTGTAAATGGCAGTTTTACGGATGGGCATGCATCAGCACCCATGATAGCACACAAGCTCAATGCAGAACTAGCAGAGGGCAAACTGACACATTGACAGCCTTGTAGCGAAAGGTTGCTGTTCTCCAGTGGAGGTGTTGTGTGCGTGCAGAACTGGAAGACACAGCGCCCTGCCAGAAACGAGATTGCAGTGATGTTTGGTGAGGCAGCTGCACTTCCCTGTGTGCTTGAGGAGCAGGTTCAGATCGCACGCCCTGCTGCTGCTGCTCACACTGTCCCAACACCTCTGGCAATGATGACCTTTTGGGGGAGGATTTGACAGCTGTAACACTCAACTGAGGTAGCCTTTGTACTTACCCATGGCAAGTGTTGTACGTCAATCACACAATTGTCCGGGAGCTGCAGATCTGTTTGACCTGTGGTCAAGTAATAAATGCCAGTCACACAGTCTGCACTGTTGCCAGCGCCATCATGCGGCGCTGCTACTGTGTTCACAGAACCTACTTGTAGTGGTGCCACCTTTTCCGCACTCCATGGCGCTGCTGTCCAACCCCAAGCTCATAGTGTATGCTTCAGACTGATATCCATTCTTACCCTGCTCTTGGAGTCCAGCAAAGACAATATGGATTTACAGGTCATTGATCTCCCCACCCCCCTCGTCAACCCTCCAGTAAGCACTCTCAGACTGGTGCAGGGCTCAGTTGAGACCATAGCTCGTGGTCACGAAGCATCAGTGCGGATTGCCATGCAAGGCCACCATGCTGCGGCAGCAGCAGCCCGCCTGCCAGTGTCCACACTCAGCCAGATGCTCAAGTCTGCGCTGTCAGTGGAGCTGGATACTCGCCTTATCAGCCAGCGCCTCATGCGCCTCATCAAGGCCGACAGGTGGCACGTCAAGGCAAGAGCAGATCCTGAGGTCGCATGCCAAGCTACAGGTACAATGCAACAATCTGGCAATCTGGATGTCCCCTGAGTACCAGTCTGACTGGCGCTATTGATGACAGTGACGACATGATGTAAGCATGCCTTCATCTGAGGCTTTGCAGCATGTTTGCATGGCCCTCACATGCTGCAATCTATCTTGCGGCTTCATTGTGTATTGCAAGCCATGCAGGCCTAGCTGCGTGTCAGACCACATTGATCCAGCAGGGTACACGTGCAGCAATGGGTTGGCTGCATGAACCATGTCTGACGCAGTGGAGGTTTGTCTGTAGTCGACACATTGGTCAAGGTGTTGAAAGAGGCAGAGGCAGCTGGTCTGGTGCTGGAGCAGGACCCCATTGGGGCTGTGCTATCACAGCGCGCTGCAGCCGGCAAGCTCTGGCAAGAGCAAGCTCGCACTCTCATGGCTGGCTTGAAGGTCTGTTCTGCCTCCTCCCTGTGGCTGCACATTGCGTCTGTATTCATCCTGTAGCTGGTCCTCCTGTCCTACGCAAGTACGCGCCTCTTTGCTGCTTGTCTTCTGACCAATGAGCAACATGTGATGATGTTCTCCCAAGATGAGATGACCCGCCGAGGTATGGTACTGGTTCTGCAAGGCAGTTGCACAATTGCCGAACATAGCTTTGACTCGGATGATTGCAGAGGTACTGCAGCCAAACAGTGCCCTGTTGGTCACCAATTTGGTTTTGGTGCTGCAGGAGCATGCAGAGCGGCCTCATGTTGTGCAACGACTGATGGCAGAGGCCCACATGCTTGTTCAGTCAGCTCAGCAGCTTGAAGTGCGCCCTGGACAAGGACATAGCAAAGCTGCAGGTTGCTCTCTCATGCTGCCTGCCTGCACCTCAACATCAGCACCTGGTTTTGCTTCTGGCTCTGGTGAACATGCTAGTGTGTTGCAGAGATCTTTCTGCAAAACATATGGTCTGGTCCAAGGGTCCCTAGCGCTATTTTTGGCTATTCTGCACTGGACGAGGTGACAGTGTAGCAGCAAGCTGAGCGTAGCATGGTATATATACAGGAAAGCGCCAAGATCTACTGCCTGTGCCGGCAGCCTTACGATGAGCTGCGGCCCATGCTGTCATGTGACCACTGCAATGACTGGTTCCATTATGACTGCATCGGCATGCAGCCTCCTGGCGACAATGAGGATGATGATTGAGGTGGCTCCAGAAGAGTACCGCTGCCCCAAGTGTTGTATACAGGTATGCAAGCCCTTTTCCTGCAATCAGTCCAGCTCCCAGCACTGTACTGCTTAAGAGCTGAAGGCAGGGTGTCAGGTCCTAGGACCAGAATGCTATTCTGTGATGTATTGTCCCATGCCTCGCCTTGCACATTCAAGCATGGTATGAACTCAGGAGACGGTAACAGTGTGGAGGCATACAGTATAGCTTTTCAAAAGCACAAAGCAGTCCTTGTGTAGCGATTGTGGTGTATACTGGAAATGTGTTGTATACCAGAGTTGATATTTTGGCACACAACAGTGATTTCACCCTGTATTCTGCCCATGTCAGGTCACACTGACAGACAGTTGCTGCAATATAGGCCGGCATGCAGTATGGGTTGATGCACAAGCTGCCAGCCAAATCACTGCACCATCTGCACCAGCTGACAGCACCTGCCACGATGCACCACCCAACTTACCAGCATCCCGGCACTCAACAGTTCACCCAGCTTCAAACACATGCACAGCCTGTGGGTGCTGCATGCCAAGACCAGGGTGAGGTGCATCAGTATCCACCCCCGTGCTCAAACATATACACAGGCGCCACAAGCTCTTGATCAGCCAGCTGCTGCAAACCATGTGCAGCAGCAGATGCATGTTCAACAGCAGCAGGGTCATGCGCAGCATTACTCGGCTGCTCAGTACCCGCCTGCATCTGTGGACACTCAGCAAGAGGCTGAAAAGCAGCTGAATGGTGATGCAGCACAGGAGGGGTCCCCTGAAGGCTCCATTGAGCTTGGTGATGACTGGATTGAAAAGGTGAGTCCAGCTGCATGTTGTGATTGATTTGTGCAAATGGACTTCTCCACCATGCAAATGAATTTGTATTGACTCATTCCCCCAGTATTTGGCAGGAAGTGCATGTGACATAGTACATGACATGCAAATTGTGGTGCTGCTCCTTGAATGCCCGTGCCCTGCGGACATGAACGTATGCAAGCGTATATTGTGCCAATATCTGTGACTCTAGATGAGTTGTCAGTGTTGTCAAATGCTGCTACAGGCCTTTGCTGAGCCTTCGCAGCAGGGCGCTGCACCTGCATCTGACGGGCATGAAGAAGCCTCATCTGCTGATGCTGTCGTGCCCCAAGCAAACGTCAGTGAGCAGATGGCTGGGGTTGTAGAAGAGCAAGCTCATGCAGGAATTGCCTCTCATCAGCAACACGCCTTGGCTCACACACAGAGTGCAAAGGCATATAATGCCGCAAGTGAGCAGGCAGTATTGGCCTTGCCTGCTGTGCAAGGACACGCAGATGTCCAGGTTGATCAGAATCAAGGGCGCGCTTCAGGCAACAGCGTTTTTGAGATGTCAAGCTCCCGTTTCAACGATGATGATCCATCAAACCCAGATGGCAAGCTGATGTCACTGCTGATGGGGTAGTTGTGCTGGTGGTTAGAGACTGACAACCAGCAATTCTTGTGCAATGTGAGTATGTACAATAGCCTACAATTTGAAGCGCAGCAAATGATTGCACTCTGTTGTTTGCCGTCACCACAGTTATGAATTTTCTGAAAGGTGTCTACACATGTCACAGCTGCTGTTATGTTTTGCCAACCTTAGCCACTGCACACAGGTGCACGATCTACCAGAATGTTTGCTAAGTGCATGCTGCTAACTTTCAAAACTTCACAAAACATGTCATACTATACAAGAAAAAGTACCTACACTACTGTTGGGCAAAATAAAGAAGAAAGTATAGCTTGTTCCAGTGCCAAGCTTGTGAGCTGCAGCAGCTGTTGCATTGTGAACTTCGAGCTCCATACTAGATGCATGAGCAGCATGCTGTCACTTATCATCTGCATCAGGCTCCTCCATCCAGCTTGTCTCTACCACCTCTTTCACTCGCCTGTTGTATTCCCGCCTGCAATCCCAATTAGTTGAATCTGGTGTGAACACATACTTTGCTGAGTCACTGCTATTGTGGTATTGTACTGTGTTGCATGCATTCCATACTCACCTGTTTTCGCTGTAGAGTTTTGCAGCCTCTGAATTGGCAGGTGAGTTTGGATTTGGGTCGCACAGTAGTGACTGCAATCCACATGAAACATCTCTGAAGTGTTCTTTTAAAATGTAAGCTCTTTTGTCTGCTCATCATACCTGAAATGGACGTCAAGATGGCAGAGACATCATAGATTGGGCTCCATTGATTTTGCAGTATATCCAAGCAAATTCCTCCATCCGCATATACTGCAGCATTGATGCAAGATTGGGCGATGCACACTCATTAGTTCAATGCAGAACAAACATGTAGACTTTGAACCACAAGGAACAGCATGTGGTGGGATTTTGAGACACTCACTGTTTGGATGGAACATGGTGCTCTTGAACTTGACGACAGGAGCTTTGTTTGGGTACTCCTCGGAGAATTCTAGGGTCAGCTTGAATGTGCCTGCAGCCACAGTGCAAGCAGTTGTGTTTGCCAAACTCTTGCACAATGAGCAAAGCCTCAGCAAAATCAAGGCATTGAGAACTACCTCCATCCCATGGAGTGTCATCGGGGGCCAAATATTACAGCGTTCCAGAGCATTATACTATCATTTTTGGGAGAGCCATTCACGCCTTGAGGTGGGTCATTTTGAAGCCTTTTAAAATCCCTCATCAACCTCTGCACTCGCACTTTCCGTGACAATTGAAACGTAGTTATTGCGTACTACACAAGTGAAACAGCTCTTACCTTTCGAGCAGGGGTGGACATTCTCAAGGAGTGTCCAGTCCCCCGCTAAAATGTCGCTTCTTGAGCAGACTTTGATCAGACGTGCCACAGCTCTCTACCGACCCACCAAACGAGCAGCAAGTGGGCCTGCTACTGCTGACGAGAAGCCCAGCAGCAAAGGCAAACACTACAGTTGCAAACCAACTTGGTTGCTCTGGAAATAAAAGATAGGGACGAGCTGCAGGGTGGCAATCAAACGTGTCGAGTACACTGCAGATACGAAAGCTTGGCACAGACAGAGTCCAGCAGTTTGCAACAGGGCAGCAAAGAACTCTTGCGAAGTTTGCCCTAGCTAGAACAACCCTAGCTATAGCATGTCACGATGTCGGAGCTGAAGTCGGAGTTGCTTACATTCGACTGATTTGCACGATGAGTACGCTAGCTGATGCCGACAGTCTAGCTTCCTTGCAAGTCAAGATCACTGGCAGACTCGCTGGAGTGGAGCTGCAATCTTTGCCAAAGTCCACGCAGGTAAGCATTGTGATGATCGTTGACTTCCTGAATGAGCCAGAACAGTCATGCATTCAAGCACTTTCGCACATGCATAGGCTCCTGTGGTTGCAACGCCTTCGGGTCGCCGTCTCGACAGTGGCGCTGCTATCGTTCGATATGGTAAGCTCGTTCAAGCATAAATACATCCACAACAGCTAGAGTCTGAGCGTTCCCGACTCTGCAGTGGCGGCAATCAGCCACACTGACTCATCATACTCCAGTAAAGACCCATTGATCATGGTCAGTACTTGACGTTCGCACGTAGACACGAAAGAAGTGAGCAAGTTAGCTTGACATCGATGTTGCGGTCACAGAGTCAGGTGGACAGCTGGATAGACTTTGCTAGGCTGCTGGAGGCTCCACTTGCAAGCTGGCTCCAGCCTGGGTCCATACAGGCACAGCAAGGATCTCAGGTGAGTCGCTGAATTGACAGCTCAAGTTTGTAGTCCTACAGCCTATCAAAAGCTCTCAATCTGTGATTTGCCAGCACGCCTGCACATCTGACCCTCAGAGACTCTGATGTTCAGGCAGCAGCAAAGGCACAGCTTACAGATGCATTGAAGACCATGGAGCAGCACATCCAAGCCAGGACATTCCTGGTAGGGCTACTGTCGAAAGAGCAAGCCACATAGAATGCATTGCTGGGCCCAACAGCATGCGCCTTGCCTGCTGCAGGTGGGCGACAGCATGACCATAGCTGACAGTCAGCTTGCAACAACCATGGCCAGTGCTTTCACTCATCTCATTGGACAGCAGCAGCAACAGCAGCTTACCGAGTGTCATGCGCTGGTTCCAGACATGTATGCAGCAGCCAGAGCTTGCGCCGTTCGTAGGTATATTGTCTTGCTGAACTCTGCCGTATGTATTTGATCCCCAGCTGCATTGATCCATTTTACAGTGAGCAACACTGATTTTAAATGTAAAAAAACCGCCATTCCTTGACTAAGCAGGATCGCGACAGGTTTGTTCTTATCACCAGTGTCACCAGGGGCAGCTTCTGGTGGCACAGGTGGCCTTCATGGCGTGCAAACAGAAGTATGAGGGTCTGGGAAAGTCAGTGTAAAAGTTAAGGAAGGAACGCTGACGTGAGAGTGGCTGCTCGCTTCAACAAACACTTCCTCACTTGAGCTATTAGGCTGTTGGGCATGTCGTTCAAACTGGAATGCACCTGCCATTTGGTGCAAGCTTTTCTCCACCCTGCTGTTTGCAGGTAGCATTCACCTGTGCCAAGATTCAGTAGGTTGGAAGGCCCCAATCAGGCACCACTCCCCCTCCAACACCCCCAATGCTGCCCCCACCACACCCCCCAAGCAGCAGCACCCTGCAGGCCTTGATACGCAGCCAGATCAGGACATGCAGGCTGCACCTGAGGATGCTATAGATGTGGACAGCCCAACTGCCACTGCAAATGGCCCGGCCGTCCAGCCTGTCAGCATGGAGAAGAAGAAGGAAAAGCTTGGCAAGGCAGCTGCAAAGCAACCAGAAAGCGCATCTGACAATGGTCACGCAGGTGAAGCTGCTCAAGAGGACCCTGAGAAGAAGGCCAAAAAGGTGACACAGCCTGATGTTTGTCAGTGAGTCTGCTTTGGACGTGGAGAACTGCTCAGAACGGCCGACAGCCCAACGCCATCTGTAGATCTCGCCCTCATGAACGAGGTCAAGAACCAGTTTGGGACAATGTTGTAGTGTTGTGTCTGAGATCTGTACAACCTGCACAGGCAGTTGTAACTTTGATAGTGATGCAATCTTGCAGATGCATCGTTGCAGTCAGCTGGCTTTGCACTCAGCCTTGCAAGCAAGCTGCTGCAGGCCTGTACATGCAAAGCGGGTCCATGCAGTCAAGGACCCTGCCACATTATCCTGACTGCATGCAACCACTGATTTCCCCACCTCCCCACCAATATCCCCCCCCCCCCCTCTTGGCCCCTTTGAGAAGAAGCATGAGTTGGTAGTGCAACACAGGATGCCAAGGCTGCAGAGAAGGCCGCCAAAAAGCAAGGCAGCAGCCAAGGAGGCCGAGAGAAAAGCTCAATCAAATGCCAGGCCCCACTGACAAGAAGAAGAAGGCCAAGGAGGAAGCTGACGCCAAGAAGGGTGTGCACTCTTGCTTGTGAACTCATCATCAGTGGTGCACCTGTGGGGCAACACATGTTGCAGCATAACAGCTTTCGGTTGCAACTATATCATGCCCTACACATCATCAATGCTCAAGCACGCCAGCTGCCGCAGCTGACTTTGCCACAGCTGATGGCAACCTGTATCAGGGCCCATGCATCTTGAAATTCAGCTGTGCATTGCTTGAGGATCTTCTGCACTTTATTAGGGGAAAATGCAGTCACAATGCACCAATATTGTGTGTCATGCCTGCCTTGCCCAGTGCTGGCTGCAGCTTGCTGGACATGGACCAGCTGCCTTGTGCATCAGCTCACACCAAATTGCCAACCTACCCTGGTGCTACAATACCCAGGTGCAGAATCCTCTGGTCTGCTGCATCATGGACTTAGCATTGCAATCAGCCAAAGGCATAAACATCAATCAAGGGCAACTGAGTGTGTGTGTCTACAACTCTTTATGGAAGATCAGTTCATGGGTCTGCAGGCGGCACAGCATCTCTAAGCCTGGCAATGCCTTGCGCTGAACTTGTCGTGTGCTTCCACACTGAAAACATCTGCTGGAGACATCGAGTGTCTGTCTCTTGCAGGCCAAGCTTTTCTGTGCGTTCACATCTTGGAAGTCTGCTGGAGGCATTGAGCGTCGATGTTGTGCAGGCCAAGGACGCCGCTGAAGTGCAGCAGCAGATTGAGCAAGCCCAGGCCACCCCCACCCCAAAGGGCCAGAAGAAGGCTGTCACACAGGACATGCCCAAGGGCTACTGCCCTGCTGCAGTGGAGGCAGCCTGGTATGACTGGTGGGAGCAGTGCGGCTTCTTCAAACCTGACATGGACAGCAGCAAACCCCCCTTTGTGATTGTGATCCCGCCCCCCAATGTGACAGGGTCCCTCCATCTAGGTCATGCTCTCACCAACTCCATCCAGGATACAGTAGTGAGGTGGAGGCGCATGAGTGGCTATAACGTGCTGTGGCTCCCTGGGACCGACCACGCTGGGATTGCAACTCAGACTGTCGTGGAGAAGGATTTGGCCAAGAGGAAGGGGCTGACGAGACATGACCTTGGTATGACCTTTGTCACCTCTTAGCTGTACACACAGCTGTATGCATATTGTACTCACTCCCACACAGACACTTCATGTTTACACATGTTGCACCTGTATGCTTGCTGTATTACAGTGGTGGTGTGTATTCACAACTGTACGTGTATGCAAATAGGCCGACAGTATATATAGTATAAGCCTCAACCGTGTGTTTGTTCCTGTATGTCCCTTTTACAAGCACAACTTCAGCCAGAGAGCAGTACGCTGTTAGACTTGCATGCAACCACAAGCTTAACATGCTGCACAAGGACTGCCTCCCTGCCCGCAGCATGTGGCATGGGTCAACGCAGCACTGACAGGTAGCAAAGCACATCATTGCCTCAAGGCAGTTTGTCTTCTGAAAATACTCCACAGAACTCTCCAGAGCAGTCTGCACAGCAGTGTGTGGCCCTTCCATCTTTTTGCAAAGCCCAGAGGCAGGAGGGTTCCTCAGCAGTAGCAGTTTCTGGCAGTACTTGTGCATCTTTCCAACTCCATACACTCAGGCTGCATTGCAAGAAAACCGCTGTTGGTGCTGCTGTAGGCAGGGAGGCATTCTTGGAGCAGGTGTTTGCTTGGGTGAAAACCTATGGTGGCAAGATCTTTGGTCAGATGCGGCGCATGGGCATCAGTGTGGACTGGAACCGGCTGGCATTCACCATGGATGATAACCTGGTGGGGGCTGTTCAGGAGGCCTTTGTCAGGCTGCACCAAGACGGCCTCATCTACAGAGAGAACCGCCTGGTCAACTGGTGTTGTACCCTGCACACTGCAGTCAGTGACATTGAGGTGGCCTGCTTCCCCCCCCCCCTGGCCCCCTTCCTGCACTGCCATTTACGTCATTGTAACAATGTTGCTTTGTACTCATGGCGTAATCCTGGACTTATCAGTATCCTCAGCTGCTGATTCAGCAGCATGATTGGACGCTCTGTCAGCAAATGTTGCCCATGATTGCAACAGAAAGCAGACATAGCTGGGCTTTCTTGCAGTGCTGCTGCTGCAACTGTCAGCTTGCCCATCTTCTACTGACTGTTGCAAAAAGCGGAAGGAAGGGTGACAGAGAGAGGCACCAGCTGCACTGGGTCATCCAGTCAAGCCAGATGTTATTGGTGATGGTTGTTGTAGTCTGTTGAGGCATGCTGTAGTAGCGTGAATGAGCAAAATTCACTTGTGACCTTTTTGCTTATTGACTCAGTGGACCATGACTGACCATCATCACTTGTAGCTTGCTTCACTGGCAGACCAGATGCAAACCTCCCTTCCCTGGCTCCCCCTTCCCCCCACCCCCCACACTGCCCACACACCCCTCCCCCCCCCCCAGCACATATACTTTTTCCTCCTCCACGCACCTGTCCTGCTGCTTGCTTTGCATGCGTAGCTGCAAACAGGTTTCTGCTACCTCCTTTTCCCTTTGTGTGCCATACCCACAAGTATAATTCCGTTGTGCCTCAAATTAGCATTGTCTGATTCAAGCTGATGGTGTTTCACAGATGTCAAGCTAGCTTTCCTACCTTGGCCCTACTCCATTCAGGCCTGACATGATGCCCCATATGCCCCATTCTGGCACAATGTCCTGCAAGGCCTTGTGACTCATGTTGCAGGCGCCCTGTGAGTCACACTTGTGCGTTCCATCACTGCTGTTGCCAAAACAAAAGCTCTTCCACAAAGACATGGTTGCGCATGGTGTAGGTAGATCATCTCGAAGTGAAGAAGAGGACCCTGGTATCTGTGCCAGGGTATGAGGAGCAGGTGGAGGTGGGTGTGCTGACCTCCTTTGCCTACCTTCTGGAAGATGGCACCGGCGAGATTGTGGTGGCCACCACTCGGCCAGAGACCATGCTTGGTGACACAGCTGTGGCGGTGCACCCAGATGATGCCAGGTACTGTCTCATGCAGCTTATGCCCTTGCCCTTTTTGCTCCCTGGCAGCTTGCTTTCTTACAGATTGCTCCCTTGCAGTTTGCATAATGAACAAACAGTCTACAGGTGTTTTCATGTAAGACGTACAGTGTAGAGCTTGTTCTCAATGACTTGTTAATACGGCTGTTTTCCATTTCAAAGATATCCTGTATCGTCAAGAGCCTTCCACGCTTCCAGCAGAGGTCATAAGCTTTGCTGGAATCTGTAAATTTGATCCATATGGTGAAGGGGGAGTAGTTTGCGCCTTCAAAGCAGACCTCGTTGACCTCCATGGCCGAGCTTACAAGCAGATCATATATGTTGTCACTGTGCTTGCAAGCATGACATCTTACTTGCATGACTTGTACAATGCGACCCTGAGAAATAGCTTCTTCCCAGTGCAAAGGACACAGGTCACACACATGCACCATCTGCCAGCTTCTGCCACTGTTGCCACTGCCTGTAGTCATGGTTACTCACACACACACTGGCCAATGTGGGCTCTTGCATCCGGCAACCATAGCAATGCAATTGTTACTAGAGCAGCGGCCATGGCGTGATCCACAGCCTCTATGGCAGGCTTGCCTAGCACCCCCTTCAGCACTGCGCTGGGGGTTGCTGCTATAGTCAGGATGGTCAAAATTTTGCAGTGATGCAATGTGGGTAATCCGGTAGTCTGGATCATCAGTTTGTTGCTGCATATTTCAATGATCCAAACTATTGTAGCAATCCTCAGCGCTGTGGCCATGGGTCTTATGAGCAGGACCACAACAGGTGCTGTGTCTCAGGCCACAGGCCCTATGCTGACAGTAGAGTGTAATTGACCCCAGCTAGAATGGCAACTCAGCTGGCTGAGGTGGCCTTGAGTAGCAACATGTGAGTCTCTCCCTATAGGAGCGGTGGTGGCAGGTCTTGCCTGTTCATTGGGCATAGGTGCATCCATCTTCAGTAACTGCTGAAAGGGAGTTTCCAAACGGTTTGTTAATCAGCTTCAGTGTTTCCCCAAGATGGATGCACCTACATTGGTGAACTGGTAAGGCCTGGCAACCTTGCCATCACAGGAAAACATTTGCAGATTGTCACACCTCGTCTGTGTTTGTAAGTGTAAGTACAACTAAGGCCACCATATAAGCTTGCAGGGGCCACAAGGTCACCAGCCTGAGCATGGCAGGCTGCACATGTCTTGTGCTGCTTGCATTCATTGCTAAAAGAAACATACACTCAGGTCTGAATGCACAAAAGACTTACAGGTTGCGCTGCACTCTGTAAATGCACATGCTTTCAGACAAGCCCTGTTTGCTAGTCGGGAAATAGACACAAGTTCCAAACATGTTCTAGTGATGCTGACAAATATCCTTTCCAAGCTGCAACTTCGTCCCTGCATATTACCCAATGGTCATTGCTTATGAGTGTGAGCTGCTGGTAGTCCTCTGTTTCCGACAGTCCCTTGATAGGTCTTCAGTGTCCAAGAGGAATCTTTGGAAGGACACTCAAGAGCTTTAGCAATAGATGGCTTGCAGCAGCTCAGATTGAAATGCTAACATGCATAGAGGCATGCATTGGGCACTTAGCCATCAGGGCGTTCCATGTACACAGCATGTCCAAACTCAGGGGTGCATGGTTCTTCCAACCCTGCAATCTAGGCATAGTTCACTAGGCATAGTCCACACATGAGCAAGACAAGAGGCTGGGTTTGTAGCTGACACAAGATGTGGTGCAGATACAAGCACCTGCATGGCAAGTTTGTGGTGCATCCCTTGGATGGGCGCAAGGTGCCCATCATTCAGGACGCTGAGCTAGTGGACATGAGCTTCGGTACGGGAGCAGTCAAGATCACACCTGCCCATGACCCCAATGACTTTGCCACTGGCAAGCGTCACAACCTGCAGTGCATCAACATCCTGGACGATGATGGCAGGATCAATGCCCATGGTGGTCAGTTTGCTGGCCAGCCTCGTTTCCAGGTAATCATACTAAGTGCTGCTCATTATGCTGTTTTAAGCAAGCGAAAACTACTAGGATTGCAAAATTGACCTTGCTGCCATCCTGGACCCCATTTGTATTCGGAGCTTCAAGCCAGTTATTGCAAGCATGATCCCCCCAACGCATTGCTCACCAGAAATATCAGCATGCAACAATCCAGCTGGTGTGAGTCAAGTCATTCAAGTTGAGACCAAGCATGCAGGCTTGCTGAGCTGGGCCTGTGTGTGCGCTGTCTGTTTATGCAGATCACAACATGTGGGTTTTGTCGCAGTATTTGTCAAACTGTCTTGTGAGCCGCCTGTTTGTTGTCATTCTGTGTTTTAATGTAAGTGACTGCTCATGCTGAATGGTGAGCTGCACCTGTACCACCCTACAACTTGCAACACACAAGCTCATGACGTGTGGCACCAGCACCACTCAGCATGATCTTCAACCCTGTCTATGGCCCCCACCTCGTCCATCAACAGGTTCACTGCACAGCCAAACTGCGCACTTGCGGCAGCCGGTTTGTGTACCTTTTGCCACAGAACCAATTGCAGCGGCCATTGTCGTGGAGGAAGTTGCGAGGCCAGTATACAGTTCCCCAACCAGTAGAATTGGGCATTGTCACACACTTGCACAGATGCCATTGACACCAACATGGTCTACCTTGGCAGGTGCGTAAGACTGTGGTGGAGTGGCTAGATGGCAAGGAGCTGCTGAGGGGGACTGAGGACAACGAGATGAGTGTGCCTTTCTGCAGCCGCAGCAAGGACATCATAGAGCCGGTGCTGAAGCCCCAGTGGTGGGTCAGCTGCCAAGGCATGGCTGAGGATGGTATGAAGGCTGCCCGGGATGGCAGCCTCCAAATCATACCCTCTGAGTTTGAAGCTACCTGGCATAGGTCTGCTCCACTGCTCCACACTTTTCTTGCAACACAACATGTGATTTGTTGGTTGATGGTGTGTGTCAATGTGAGATTGCATCAAGCCAAGATGTAGACAAGATCCAGGTTAGTTTTGCTGTCATCAAGATCAAGTTTTATATGCAACAGCATGGAGGGTTGGTACGTCATGAAGTTGAGCGTAAGTTGCGCTAGAGGCATATGTGAACAGTCAGTGATGTGTCACACCATGCTAATGCTGAGGCTCTGCCAATGCTGACACATCTTTCTCAACCAAGATTTGATCTGAGACTGGTCGCCATGCCATTGAAAGCAACTATGCCGGCGCCTGTATTAACTGTGCCTGCATCTGACCATGTATGGGGCTGTAGACTCAAAACCTCGAGCTGCTAGAATTTGTCTACTTTCCATTTTGCTTCCAAAGCTATACATGCCAGAGATTTTCACGCAGACATCTTTTGTGAGAATGGTCAATTCCAATCTGCAAAGCAAAGTTGGAGCACAGAGCCTCTCCCATAGCTGCCTTTATTGCTTGGCACTTACGATAGGTGATAGCACATGGCAGAAGCTGCTGTTACGACCTGCTGCATACCTGTTTCAGGCATACCTGTTTCAGGCATTGTAAGTCTCTGTGGTCATGGCCACCACAGTGCCGAGGGTGCTTGCTTGTGTGCTGCTCACATGCCCGTCACCACTCACTTGCTTGCCATTGCTCGCTTGCTTGTCTCTGCCCGCTAGCTTGTCTCTGCTCACTTGCTTACACACAGCTTTGTTGCAGCTCATCACAGCATCGTCTGTCACAGGTGGCTGGAAAACATCCGGGACTGGTGTGTGTCCCGCCAGCTGTGGTGGGGTCACAGGATCCCTGCCTATTACATCACCCTGCAGGGAGAGAACGCCAAAGCAGCTGGCACTCAGTATGAGCAGATGGACAGGTCCCTTTCAGCTCAGTCCACACCTTCACTTCATCATTTTAATGCGCCCTGACCTGCCTTCCTTGTCTGTCATGCCTTGACTGCTTGTGTTGGTTGTATGCAAACGCTGAGCAAACACTGTGCTGCTGCCCTTTGCATCTCTTGCTTGCTGACTACTTTCAGGCTGCTGATTATGACGCACACAGCTCCACCTGCAGTGTCACACTTTGCATAAGGGGGTGGAGCCCAGAGGGGTGCTGTAGGCTGCTACCAACTGCTTCTGCTCTGAGTGTGTGGCAACAAAGCAAGCTGAATGAGGACACCAGCCATGGCTTTTCAATGAGAAGAGCTACAAATCTAGAATCTATGGGTTGTACGGTAGTAATGTAGGATTTTCAGCCAAGGGCTGCTGCAATGGATGAGAGGGCCCTTAGCCCAACATCTGCCCTGCCCTTGTTGATGCAGGAGCAGGCTGTAGCAAGTCAGCAAGCAGCAAGTGAGTGCCTGCCTGCCTGCAGGTGGGTGGTAGCTAAGGATGTACAGCAGGCTGAGGCCAAGGCTCAGCAGCGCTTCCCTGGAAAGAAGCTGTCTCTGCATCAGGCATGACTCCCCTCCCCGCCCCCCCACACACAATTCTCATCAAAACCCCCCTCTGCTGGGGCATGTCCTCTCTTTGCAGTAATGCCCTTGTCAGCACACTGCCGAGGAAGACCTCAACTCATGATGGACATTTGTGTTTCACAATGTAACGTCTGTTGCAGAATGCACAGGCTGGCATCATACACCCAGGATAGAGTGGTGCTGAAAGACACTGCCTGCGTTGCACACAACTATGTCATGCTTGGCTGCCAATCGGCAATGTTGTTGGAACCGAAATTATCGACAAGATTGCCTGTTGTTGTTATCGCTAATGCAATCACTACTGTTGTCCCCACCTCCATACCTATATCATAGATATGGTGCATCTGTTGTGGATTGTGCCTGGCTGATGCTAGGCATAATAGCAATCCAATCAAAACAGAATCTCACCAGTACTAATGCACGCCTGAGAGCATCAAAGTGTTGGACAGGACTTCTTAGGCATTTGCCTTTCAACCCTTCCTCATGTCTCTTCAACACTGCAATGCTCCAGAGGATGTGCTGCTATTGGTAACATGACAACGACTGGTGCACTACCAACACCTACCATCGGCCCCACAAATGTGGAACAACAGCCCACTCCTCACAGAATTCTGTCCAATGCTGCAACTGCACTCTTGAGTTGTGTCATCCCTGTACAGTATGCATAACCTGCCCAATTGGTTGAGGGGCATCAGCAGCATGGTTCATAGCGTAGTAGAAGTGAATGCTAGTCTGGTGTAGTGCATAAGTAGTTTAGTATGGGCATTTGCAGGATGAGGATGTGCTGGACACCTGGTTCAGCAGTGGCCTGTGGCCCTTCTCCACCATGGGATGGCCCAACCAGACCCCTGACCTGGCCCAGTTCTACCCTGGGGCTCTCCTGGAGACTGGCCATGACATCCTCTTTTTCTGGGTAGCCCGCATGGTCATGCTAGGCATCAAGCTCACAGGTCAGCAAGGCCTCACATTTGTGGTATGACACAGTTACTTTGCATGTGTACACTGCTGTGTACATGCTTGCCGGTGGCAGCAGTACATATGTGCAGCTGCAGAACAGCAGCAGAGCAGCAGGATGCATGCAAGGCATCATTTGGATGTCATCCCCTGATTGCCGCGTGCAAGCTGCTCAGGCTGCCTGCCTGCCTGCCTGCCTGCACCTTTTGTCTGTATGTCCATATGTCTGTACCTGGCTGCTGCCTGTCAGTCTGTCACGTGTATGCCTGTGATGACTGTATCTGGCTGCTGCCGGTCAGTCCATCATGTTCATGTCTGTGACGTCTGTGAGTACACGTGACCTGGGGGATGGGGTGCAGGGCAGGTGCCCTTCAAGCAGGTGTACCTGCACTCCATGGTGCGTGACGCCCACGGCCGCAAGATGTCCAAGTCACTAGGCAACGTCATTGACCCTCTGCATGTCATCCAAGGCATCACTCTTGAGGTGACCCTCTGCCACCCCACCCCCCACCCCTGACGGGCCGTTGCACCCTAACTTGGCTCATTCAAGGCTGTCCTGTTGTTCAGATCCTGCTTGGCTCAGTCAAGGCCGTTCTGTTGCTCAGATCCTGCTTGCCTGTAGTTGATGGACTGCATGATGGGCAGAGTAACAGTGACTACAACTCTAGGCTGGCCCGGCTTGGTAGAAGAAACGAAAGGAACACACACACGACTATATGATGGGACGCGCACACCTTGACACCCATACCTTGCACTCGCTGATTATGCCCTTGGGTGCAAGCATGCGCAACAGGGTGGGCAGGCCAGCTGCTTCCTGTTGACTCTTGCATGGCAATCTCAGCGAATTTCAGCCCAAGAATTTGCTGCACTGGACCTGCAGCCGCACCCATAGCTACATGTGCTATTGGCTCCAAGCAGCTGTAGATGCTAACTAACCTGTTACTGCTGCCTCCTTGTTTGCCCCACATGCTCCAAGCTGAGCAGGACTCTCTGGCGCAGTGTGACTCTCAGCTGGGTGATGACAGCGGTTTGGTTGCCTGATGCATTTTGCTTGCGACTAGAGAATCTGTTCGGAGTCTTGCAATGTCGGTAGACCTTACACTCATTCCTTAGAGCTGCAAGCTAGCTTTATCAAGTACACTCTTGACAAGAGACTTGTCAGTGTCACCCATATGAGACATGTGGTTGCTCAGTTTCTTGGACCTGACAATCAGGACAGCTTACAGCAAGGGCGAGCAAATTGTGCTTCTGTTCACGCAAAAGCAACAGTGTTGCTTGTCCAAGGCAGAAGCTTGCAGATACTGCAGTGCAACAGCAGCGGGAGCACCTATCAGTAGTGCGTCAGTCGGCTTACCCATATAGCCTAATGGGAAGTTGAATGCTGTGCGCTGTGCAACCATTGCAGCAAATACTCTAGCTAGCTGTAATTTCCCCAGGGGCGGTATCAGATGGGAGTTTGAAGACAGCTGCGAAGTGCAGTAGGGCAGTATGTTTGAAACACGATACATGCTGCAATACACAGCACTTCTTTGAGAAAGCTGTGCTTGATGGACAACATAGTGCATTTGTCTGTCTTTGTGTGAGGCTTGTTGCTCGCTCCTACATGCTACAAATGCGGTCTTGCTGCCTGTCTATCTATGATCTATAGCTATCTGCTACTGGTCAGAATTGAAAACAAGTCTTGACATGGTCTGTTGTCACACTGTATGATCTGGCATGCAGGGTTTGCATGACACCTTGACCACTGGCAACCTGTCCTCAGCCGAGGTAGAGAAGGCAAGCAAGGGGCAGAAGGAGGATTTTCCAGATGGTATAGAAGAGTGTGGCACAGACGCCCTGCGCTTTGCACTGGTGGCATACACCTCCCAGGTCCCTCCTCCTGCTTTATGACAATCTTGGGCAGGCTCATATTGGCCACACCTCTTGACAAGTTGTCTGATGATGAACAGTTTTGCTTTGAAATTGATGATACTGCACTTCTTGCATGCTGACCCCCCCTGGCAACCCCCCCCCCTCTCTTCACCCCCCCCCACATGTGTTTTTGGCTTCAGTTTCAGGGCCTGGGGTTGCTAGACTGACATGTCGATAGCATCAGGGCGTACACGTCAAGCAGGGCCATGATCACTCTCAAAGCCAGATCGCAACAGACTAGCTTGATATACTACTCATTTCACTGGTGTCTGGTCTTGTTGTTTGCTCAATGCAACAGTCAGAAAGTGATTGATGCACTGGTGACTGCACCCTGTGCTACTGTTGGTGCTCATCAGACATCAACATGTGTCAGGTGGTCAAGCAATCTGCTGAGCAGATGCTGGTATTGTATATGCAGGGGCGTGACATCAACTTGGACATCAAGCGCGTGGTTGCCTACAGACATTGGTGCAACAAGCTGTGGAATGCCATCAAGTTTGCCATGATCAACCTAGGCGAGGGCTTTGTACCTGGGGCTGGGGCCCTGCGGAGCCCTGCCAAGCTGCCCTTTGCCTGCCAGTGGATCCTCAGCCGCCTGACTGCTGCCATAGACAGCACTGTCAAAGCTCTGCATGAATACCAGTTCTCTGCTGCTACCCCAGGTAACCGTTTGCTTCAATCCCCCACCCCCCCCCCTGGCACTGCTCAGGGTCACTAGCAATAGGAGATGATAACTGATTGCGGTCATGCTTATGCAGGACCGGATTTGATATACAGATGCGTGTAAAGAGCACTGCTTTGCGCTTCTATTTGCCGGTGACAATCCATCATATCACACAAATCCTTGCCCCCTCCTTCCCCTCCTCGCCCCAAACCCCCCCATGCGGTCTGCCAGTTGAGCCCCTGTTCCCTCCCAAACTGTTGACCCCTTGACCCTTGCTCAACTGATTGGAAGCATACGATGTGCAGGCAATGTACAGCTTCTGGCAGTATGAGCTATGTGATGTGTTCATAGAGCTGATCAAGCCCGTGATGTCCAGTGGGGATGCCCCCACCCAGCAAGCCACCAGGGAAACTCTGTGGACCTGCCTAGAGCAGGGCCTCAGGTCTGCACTTCTTGTCCATGCCTTGCCTACCACCTTGCCTGCCGTCACTTGTGAGCATTGTTTCTTGACACTTTGTAAGGCATGTATGTTGGGATTGTTGCTGAATACGCTGTAGCGACTGTGATATGACCTGTAGTTGCCGAGCAAGTCCCTGTCAAGACTGTACGACGTCCCGTATGTGTTGCTTGCGACGCTTTGTGATCGGCGCTGCAATCCTTGTCAATCCCTTGGGAACATGCAGAGGCATGTATCAACAGTAGCTTGCAATGCTTCTGTCTGTATGTTGTCACATCAAGTGCACAGGTGTCCCTTGTGGATCTGGGGGATCAGGCATAGCAAGTGCACAGGTCAAAGGACAGGGTAAGTAGATTATGCAATGGTGGTCTTCTACATACCAAGTCAACAGCATCCGTCGCTCAAAGTTGTCGTTTTACTCTGCAGACTATTGCATCCCTTCATGCCGTTTGTCACAGAGGAGCTGTGGCAGCGCCTGCCCCACCCCCATACTGTTTCCCAAAGCACTGCCTCACCCCACCCCACACAGCCTCAGGCCTCATCAAACGGCAGTCACACAGCACAGAATGGGCACAGCCCCCACACATCCTCCATCATGATGCAGCCATACCCAGAGCCTCAGCAGTCCTGGCAGAATAGCAAGGTTGAGGAGAGCATGCAGCTGGCAGACACAGTCATCAGGGCTGTCAGGAAACTGCGCAATGATTATGGGCTGCAGCGACAGCGGCCGCAGCTCTTCATACAGGTAGTCACTGCAATTTTGGTGCTTCATGGCTCTGTACAGCAGTTGATGTGTACATCCCTGCCATGCTGATTTTTGGGAAACATTCTGATACTGGTATGCTTTTCAGAGACTGGTAGTACCAGGTGTGGAGCAATGTGGATCTACGCTCTGGGCCTATTTGTAAACTGCATGAAACACCATTCCAAACATTGAGCCCTTACAAGCAGCTGCAGCGTCCTACTGAACACAACATAGTGTCAATGGTTCCAGGAGTCATGTTGAGGTCACACAATATGTGCAAGCCTTGCTGGGAATTGAGCTGACCAAGTCTGCGATGGCACTAGCAAACCCTCCCCCCTTCCTGCTGCTGACAGTAACCCCAGGATTGAGTGAGGTGGACTGGCTGGACGGCCTGCAGACACAACCATTGTGACTGACCAAGCTGTTGTGGTGATTGCAGTGTAATGACAGAGGCAGGGCAGAGGTGCTGTCCCAGCTGACAGGGGAGATAAGCAGCCTCACCTCCTGTGCAGAGGTGCGCCTGCAGGAAGCTGGAGAGGCCACGCCCTCAGGCTGTGCCCCTGCCGTCATCGATGACTCAACCACTGTGCAGCTGCTGCTGGCTGGCATCCTGGATCCCCAGAAGGAAATGGAGAAGCTACAAAAAGAAAAGGTGCGCAGTCCTGCATGCAATGATTTAAACATGGTTGGGACGCCTCAACGGCAAGACGGAAAGGGGACACATGATAGTAATGTACGCAGATGTATGTATGTATGTATGTATGTATGTCTGTGCGTCTGTCTGTTGGTGCATCTGTCTGCATGTGTGTCTGTCTTCATATATGTCTGTATGTATGTCTGTACGTATGTCAGGCTGGCAGGCTGGCTTACCTTAAGGCATGCAGCAAGTCAGGCAGGCCGAAGCGAGTTGAGTAATTTTAGGAAACCTGCAGGTTTTGCAAGAGGGTAGCCGGTTTCCCTATGGGGCATGTGGGACCCCTCCAGTAGTACGCGCATGGGAGAGGTGTTTAAGAGGACTGTGCATGCATGATTTGTATGACCTATGCTGCAATTGGATTTACTGCTCACTGTGCAGCTCATGATCCTATGTAATGATTGCTGTAGTTTGCTCAGACACAGAGCCTACAGCTGACATCAACAGCATCAGCTGCAAGCTGCTGGGTACAGCTGGAAATGGCACAACAGTACAACATCACCTGTACTGTTGTCCTTGGTTTTATATTGCTGCGCCATTTTCAGCTTTACCCAGCAGCTTGCAGCTGCAGCTATTGATGTCAGCTGTTGCTCCACGTCTATACCAAACTGCACAATGCGATCTCCAAATTGGGTTGTGAGCTGCAACTCAAGAACAGATTGCTTGTGACTGCAAGCTCCACATCAGTGTACGAGGTATTGATGCACAACACCACCCGTCAAGTCCTTGTGCATCTCATGCATAATTTGATGCATGTACGTGGCTCACAGGCAAAAGTGGAAGAAAAGTGGAATGCGCTGAAGAAGAAGATGGCTGCAGCAGAGTATGCAGGCAAGACCCCTGCCAAGATCAAGGATCTAGATATGGAAAACCTGGGCAAGGCTCAAAAGGAGCAGCAATCCTTGGAGCAGCAGTTGCATGACATGCGGCAGCTTTTGCAATGACACTCGTGTGTGCTGCAAATCTTAGCTGGGTTGAAGCTATTTCCAGGAGGATGATGGAGTGCTAATAAAACTGCCAATACCCTGCTACAGTAGATGTGCCTGCATCAGACAGCCGCAGTTGCTGCTAGGCCTTGGCTCGGTCTGCACCTGTCGCAGTGATCATCATTGCACTATTGCAGTGGTGCATGCCCCCATGTAGGTCTTGGTTCGACACCCTGCTCAAATAGGCAAAGACCTGTTGTGGCACCACGACTGACAGAGTGTCACACAATTTCACAAGCTCTGCACATTGCTGGGCCCTTGTCAAGGGAATGACACTGAGAAGCTCAACATGATACTCAATCCATTATGGTTTGCTGAATCAGATTTGCTGTTGTATGCATTACAGCTGATGGGTTGTTGGATGGAACAGTGCAGGGGCATTGTCTATAGTACAGCTTTAATCGCTGCGACTGCAGGCACTCTGCAGCACCAACTCTGCAGGTAGCCAACTTTCAGTAATGGCATGCACGTACAAAGGCTGGCAACTGACTTCCAAGCTGAATTGTAAAGAGCTGACATGCTTATCACAGCCTGTCAATGGATCACAGATGGAAACTTGCTGGTCAAGTACCCATAAACGGGAGAAAGAACGACCATGTAAGGTACCAAGAATAAACGCATAGCATGCAGCCGTTTGAGCATAAAGCTGTACATTATAATGGCTATCATCAACATGCTGTTAACATGATTATCCCAGACCAGACACTGTCAATGGTGCCGACCCTTATGATATTCTCGAACCGCAATGGCATTGCCATAGCGTCGAGCCCAACGTTACAGGCATCTGAGCTTGTAAAAGCATCACATTGAAGCATGCAGGCAGTGTGGATGGTGACCCATTGAATGTGATGATTGTTTTATTCAGGGCACTATCATTACAGTCAGCGCGTTCACGGGTGCTTGCTCCTCTGTGCCATGCAAGGCATCTTGCAGTGGTCTAGGTCCACACCCATGTACATATAAGGTTGCAAATGTTGGGTGGCAGTAAAAGACTGGCCCTTTTGCTGCCTGGCACTTTTGCCGCCACAAGGGCAAGCCAGAAACAATGAATTTTGCTGAATTGAGCAGCAAAAACTAGTGTAAAAGAATAGCTGAAATTCAGTTGACTGACTTGCACAGCACAAGTAAACTTCAGAATGAATCAGTGGCATGGCATGACTATGACTTCTTCTTGCCAAAGCCAAAAAAGTTTTTCAAGCCCCTGCAAACACAAGCTTTATGTAGTGTTCATAATGATGAAGCCGATTGCCATCAGTGTACAGACGGTGCTTGGAAAGCATACTTGCAACAGCCATGACATTCACAAAAAGACAGCAAAACTTCAGAAGAACCAAGACAGACACAAAAGGTAATAATACCATGTGAGGGGTTGACGGGGAAAAGTCTCATGACATTTATGCAGATGAAAGTTGCTTACGTGAAGTCAATCACTTTCTCATCATATTGGTTGATAATCTTGTTAAATCTCTCGCTTTTCCGCAGGTTGTCAAGGTTTGGATCTTCCCTGACCTTGTTGAATTGCTCAAAGCCAGATCGAAGAGCAGCCTCAAGAGAGTCTAGGCCTGCATCTACCTGCACATCATCAACATCAAGAAAGTCAAGATCATGCTAAGCCGAGCCTATTGGGTGGCTATGATGCTGCTCTGATTTGCAACAGAGAGCAGCACAGTAAAACAGCAGCAATAAGCCTTGATCCCTGGCCTCTCAACAGCATTGTTGTCGCTTCTGCAAATCATTGCAGGCATGAGCCTATTGTTGTCTTGTCTGCTATAGCCCACAATGCTCTGATCACATCAAAATGGCAGGTAAAAGTGCTTAAGGGTCAACTC
>JAYKYS010000614.1:0-31542 GCA_036924285.1 Asterella californica
TTCAGCCAGTTTGATGAGGACATGAACAATGTCATCACTAGAGAAGAGTTCATCAAGGTGACTGGTGTTTGGGAGCTATGCCTTCTTGTTGGGAAAACCAGTCAGACTTTTTGTCACTGTCCGTTTTGGTGCCATACTCTGCTTTGCTGCATGCCGTATGCATAGCATGTGAAATGCCTGTGCTCAAGACAACGCGTGTGGTGCAGTGCGCATGCGTGTGCTTGCAGGCACTAATTGACTGTTTTTGTGCAGGTCTACCGTGAAATGTTTACTGATGCAACTCCTGAGCGTACAGAGCGTATGTTCCACTACCTTGACGCAGACAACACTGGATATGTAGATTACCTTGGCTGGAGTCAGACCATCAAGCTTCAGGTTGGGCTGTCAGCTCTTCTGTCTCTGCAGGTTCAGCTGTTTCTGCTGTATGCTTTACCAAGCATCAGCTCGCGACCACAATGCCGTGAGATAGCCCACGCGTTGCTGTTGCATGGGTTTGACAATGATATGTGTGAGTTTGTGTCCCTGACACGGCGGCTGTCACCACTGCAGTGGATGGCAGCCAGTGTAGGATAGGAGCGCTGTATGTCTGTCAAGATCTGATATACATAGGCTCCGTCTACAACTTAGAATTGATAAGCACATACCACTGCTACTCTTGCAATGCCCCAGCTAGTCATCCCAGCTGTTCTCAGGGCATAGATTTGCACAAGTGTCTCGTCTCGGGGAATAAACTGTTTGCTGTCCATTTAGCGTATGCATCAGGCTCCCAAAGAGTATGCTTGAGCGGCATATACGGCAATCTTTGTGAAGGCAGAGCTTGTACCTGTCATAGGGAGGTGGGTTTACATTGGCTGTAGCTGTGCTGATGGGCGGCTCTTTATGCAGGACATCCCCAGCATCATCAAGACTTGTAAGGCTCCTGGGCCACTGTACCTCAGCAGCTTGAGCAATGAGGAGCTGCAGCTTCTGGACAACATGATGAACAGGCTGTACAAGATTGCTGAAGTTGCTGCTGAGGTAACTGCTGCCTTGACTTCATCTTGGCATGCAACAGTGTGAAAATGCAATTCAGTGCAATTCAGCGGCACACAAAAGACTTACTGCAAACAGAGTGTGTAGCATTGCATGCAACAGTGTGAAAATGCAATACAGTGCAATCATCTGCAGTGCATTGCAGCTACAACAATACATTCCCTTCCATGTCATTATTCCAGACTGTGCACTTGCCCTAGAGATCACACGGGAATCACAGGCTGCATAAAGCAACTACAAGTCATATGCATCAAAGCCAACATGTAACAATAAGTGCTGACATGTAGTGTCCAACTGCACTGTTGGTATGCTGTTGCACTCTGTGTCATAATTGCATCCAAGAACAGTCTTGCGTGCAGTTTGCAAGCAAGTGCCTCAGCTACTGTGTCTTGTTTTGTGCTTGCCAGTGGCTCACAAGCTGGGCGACATGGTTTTCACTTGTAGCCTTTATGTGTTACAGAAAAAGGTGCGGCTGATGGTAGATGCAGAGCACACTTATTTCCAGCCTGCTATTGATCATGCTGCTATAGAGCTGCAGCGCAGATTCAACAAGGATGAGGCTGTTGTCCTCAATACCTACCAGTGCTATCTCAAGGCAAGTGTTGCCCTTTGCCCTTTTGCATATTTGGGAACTTTTGGCTGCAATGTCTTGTAATTTGCGTGCACCTTGGTATATCCATTGACCAAAACGGCAGCCAGTAATACGCCCCCAACTGCTAAAAACCACAACTGCCATAAAATGACAAAGACAGCTCTTAGTGCTGGCCAACAAACCCCACAACGACAATATGGACAGTTTTGTTGTGTGAGTCTTGCGTTCTTCAGCTGCATAATAGCTCTCTGTAGTTACATCAAGATATACAGCAGCTCTCAGGATCTACAGCGCCTGCAAACAGCTGCAGAGCAACCTTGGCATTGAAGCCTTTGACGTTATAGCTGGTGTTGCCTGCAAATGTTTGCCTCATTCTTGTGACCTGTTGCAGGATTCATGGAACCGCCTGCAGCTTGATATGGAGCGCTCACGCCGCGAGGGCTTCAAGTTTGGGGCCAAGCTAGTGCGGGGTGCCTACATGTACCTTGAGAGGGAGCGTGCTAGGGATCTCAAGTTTGACTCGCCCATCTGGGACAGTTTGGAAGAAACCCATGCCAACTATAACAGGTATGTATAGTAGCTGATGTACTGCATTATTACATCCTGTCAAAAGGGATTGCATGCTGACATCGCTTGCTTAATTTGTGATTGTGTATAGCAGCATTGGTCGCCAGCAATATTCTGGGGCCCTGGGTTGTGACATCGCCTGCTTTTAGCATTCTTTCACCGCTGCAATGTGCAAAGTCTCTGGTGCATGTCTTTTCAGTAGGCTGCTGTTGCTCAGAATGTATGTGTCAGGTTTGGGAGCCAAGCAGGCGTCAGCGCATGTTGCATGACCATTGCTGTCTTGCGGTGCAGGTGTGCTGACTCATTGGTCCAGATGAGCCATGATGAGGGTGCAGAGGTCATGATTGCTACACATAACCAAAAGAGCATTGAGCGAGCCGTGTCGCTGATGCACGAGCTGAGTGTGGAACCACAGAAGAGTGGGGTCTACTTTGGTCAGCTGCTAGGCATGGCTGATCACCTCACCTTCATCTTAGGTCGCAATGGTTTCAGGGTAAGAAACTTGGCCTGTGCTTTGCTTTCTCATTACAACGTTGTGTGCTGATTGTGACAAAAGCGCGCTGAAGTGACACTGATGCTGCAACTTCAGTGGGGTTGAGTGCGCATACATATACATGACTGACAGCAACTGTTGGCTTTGCAGGCATACAAGTATGTTCCCTTTGGTCCTGTGGGAGATGTGCTACCCTACCTGATCAGACGGGCACAGGAGAACAGCGACATCATGGCTGGTGTCTCCCGGGAGAAGGGTATGATCCTGGCTGAGATCTGGCGGCGCTTGAAGGAGTCCACTGGGCTTGGCAAAATCATGCCTAAGTCAGAACAGGTAGCTTCGGCAAGGCACGAGGAGCGCACGGCAGCGCAAGTCAATTGAGAGCCAGGAAAGAAGAGTGCTGCTAGTCCCTGCGGCTCCCAGGGTTTTCCAACACTGCAGAGACAATCCAGCCAGCATTTCCTGGACCTCTATTGACGCTTGTACAACATTGCTACGTGCTGCTGGCGCTGTACTTCACAGTGTCTGGCCATTTGCCCCTCTGGCAACTACATTGTACACTGATTAGTTTATCATCAAGGACAGGCATTTCATTTGAGGCTGGTTATGCTAGGTTACACACTTGATCCTACTTGTTTCCTCATAGTTATTTGTTGCTGAGGGTAAGGCAGCTTGTCTTTTTGCTGTAGAGGTATGGTCGTACTGCTGGCTTCACAGATGATTATGTGTCGTGGTGTGGGTTGCTTTTGTTGGCGTGCAATTACATTCTTTGCGTTAGTGTCCATGCACAATTTTGTACCTTTACATGTATGACGTCTGCATAATATTACATGGTCATGTAGCAGGCGGTCTTGCAAGTCAAACCACGAATGGTATGGCAACTGAATAGTCCAATGTTTTAAAACGCAGTGCTGCCACTTGCAGAAGGCAGCCAAATTTGTTCCATGTAACATTCAACAAGGGCCTCTTTGAGTCGTTGTAAATTGTGCGCTGTTTTAGAACGTGCTCCTGTAGGCAGGGAGTGGTGGAAGCGATGGATATAGTGAAGACACAATATAGTGTTGTGAAGACAATACCGTACGTTCACTAAAGAAGGTCGATTGAACTAATTTAAAGAAATCGGCCGAACCTCTATCAAAAAGCATTAAAAACTATAAAAGCCTGCCGACTTTCATTCAAAATAGCGAACAAATTCGGCAAAAAAGGATGCAAAGCGCGAAAGAGGGCCTGCGTTTGATCTCTGGCGTGTTGCAGCATGTTGTGGCACTGAACGGCCGCGTATGCATGCCGTTTCAGCCACATTGCACTGATGTGCGTGTTGCAGTACAATGCATTCGTCTAAGCAGCAGGTTAGCCTTGAACGGTTTGGCTTTGGTAAACGTGACGAAGTCAAGAACCCGATTCTTCTGCCTTTGCCGGTGTTTGGCCCTCGAAATCAGCCAGTGGTCAAAGTCAAGCGTAAACCTGGCAGGCCTAAGCTTAACAATCAGGCAATCATTGATAAGCTTGTTCATCAAAGGCAAAAGCAGCTGAAAGCATCAGCAAGTAAAGAAAGGCGCGAGGCTGCCAGAAAATCGCAGTCTGGCAAGCCACGCTATCTAGCTGTTGCCATCAAGGTGCTAAAGGACCCTACACAGCTTCCATGATGCAATACCCAGAAACAGCGTGTTTACAGTGCCCGACTATGTTTAAAAGGAATAAATAAATTGCCAGGGAGGCCGACCTCCAACGAAAATACTCGGGGGTATTAGCGGACCTTGTAGTCATATTGAAACAACTATAGCAAGGCCGACCTTACAAAAAAAACGACCTTCTGTAGGGATCGTACGGTAATGGTAACTCTACGTAAAGTTGATGAACAAATCTAAACTTGGTGATCTGTGACTGTCCTTGCATGTGATTATGCACATTGCCTGTGCAAGCTGTACATCTAATTCACACACAAGTACACTTTGTACTTTGGCCCCTAGTGAGTATACCTCACGGTTGTGAAAGCTGGATCACAATGTGGACTCGAGCCATCCAGTAGCAAATCAGAATTAGCAGCAGGAGCACTACCGCACTGCGGATCGCTACAAAACAAGCTTGGGCTTTGCGTGATCTGTTTGATTAGTCACAGATGATGTGCTGCTTTATTTTTCTTGGCTTGAAACCATGAAGACCACTCAAGACACCAAAGCAGGCACTGTCATCCCATTGAATAGCATAGCAACTCAGAAGCAGTGGCAGGCATGAATTAAACAGCAGACATTGTCATCCTGCTATAAAACAAACAAAGGCCATTCCATCAGCATTAGCTTTGCATAGTCTGTGTTTGCTGTGCCTTACTAGCTTGTTGCTGTTGTAAAAGGGTTTCCTGTGCTACAGCATCTGGCAGCTCCTTCTTTTGCTGCTCCTGCTGCTGTGCATCCAGGTCAGCTGCCACTTGCTGCTGTTGTTGCAATGCAGTCAAGTCAGCTGCTGCTTGCTTTTCCTGCTGTGCAGTCAAGGCAGCTGCCGCTTGACTTTCTTGCTGCTGAGCTTGCTGCTGTCGTTTGCATTGCAGTGGCAGCAGCTGCCGCTTGCTGTTCAGCTTGCTGCTGCTGCTGCTGCTGCTGTTGCAGTTGCAGCTGCTGTGCTTGCTGCTCTTGTTGCAGTGCAGTCAAGTCAGCCATCTGCGCTTGTCCAGCAAGTTGGCTTGCTTGCTGCAGTGCAGTAAGGGCATCTGCCTGACCTTCATGAGTAATGTGATGTGCTTCTCCAGCAGCTGCTAACTGCTGCTGAACAGCAAGTTCCGCTGGCTGTTGCGCTACAACTGTGTCAGCTGGCTTTTGCTCTACAACTTTGTCAGCCGGCTGTTGCTTTACAACTGTGTCAGCTGACTGTTGCTCTACAACAGCTCCAACATCGGCTTCAGCATCACCATCGCCCAGCTTCCTTTGCTCAATGATCTGCTCAGACAGCTTCTGTGCAGCAGATTTGTCATCATGCACGCTCTCCTCATGCACAGCTTCCCCATCGAGATGCTGCCCAGCAGCTGCAGCAGCTGCTGGGAAGTCGCTTGGAAGCTTGTGCTTTCTGAGCATGGGCAGACCACCGACGGCACTGGCAGCGCCACTGCGGGTAGCATCACCCTGTGCAGCCTCACTTAACTGTGCTGCAGCAGCAACAGCAGCCAGAGCTGCCTGCTGCATCTCCTTCTCCACAGCTTCTGCATCAAGTGCGCCTGCAGTCAATGGCAACATGCTGCTTGCTGTTGATTCCCTTGCAATATGACCGCACAGCCATGTGAACCCTCTCAGCATGCATGCTGAATGTAGCTGTTCAAACCAGGCTGCTGCTCAAGACAGCTCTGTTGGCAACAACCTACTGGCTGTTTGTTAACAGGCTACACTGCATTCATGCATCAGCAGCACTAAGATGTTGTGTGAAAGCATCCAAGACCAGGTGTACAATTGGCTATCCAGGTTGACTGGTTGGATCTAAATACAGCATTGTGGGCATTGTTCTTAGAATGGCATGCGACACAACCCTCCTCTCCCATCCCCCACCTCCCCGTAGTAAGAAGAGGTCTGACCTTCGGGGCCAATGTAGTGCGCCAGACTGGCAGCAACCTTAGTCGTCGTGAAGTTGGCGGGGTCACATTGTGACACTCTGTTCCCCCACAAACCGCATCTTGGTGGGGCTGTCAATTTTATGCAGCACAAGCCAGGGATCTTCACTGCACAGGTCCCCCTCAATGTCCTCTTGCAGCAAGAACCTGCTCCACAGCAGCAGCCACGAGTGAGCGCACAAAAGTGCTTCTCCCTGTTTCAGGTGCTGGGGCATCTCACTGCTTGTTGGTCTGCTCACATGGTGCATTACCAGCGCTAGTAGCTTCTCTGATATTGGAAACATGACCAACACAAGCTCCAATGCTGATGAGTTTGACAGCTTGGGATGTTGGACTAAGAACTTAAGCGCAAACACTCGTTATCACAAGTCATGCTAGGCCAGGCGCAAGAATGCCTCTGTCTCAACACACTACTTCTGAGCAGGGCAATTGCTTCCAGACAGACAGCTCTGCGCAGCACATTCACTCACTCACAGCAGCATCACAACCACTTTTGCATCAACAGGTGTACCGCTTGCTACGCAAAGTGTGCTTGCCGTCGCATTGCAGACGCCACACTCACTTTGTGTGTTTGAGTATTGGCTTGGAGACAGTAGGCATGAGGGTGCAACTTGATGCAGATCCAGAAAATGCTCTGAGGGGCAGATGTATGGCAGATGTATGGCAGATACATGGCAGATGTACGGCACTTACATGGCAGATGCATGGCAGATGTATGGCAGATACATGGCAGATGCATGGCTTGCAGGTCCTGCACACTGCAGGAAGGAAAGTTCAGAAGATGAAGAACAGAAACGCATGCAGCACCTGTGCTGCTTTTATGGTGGGTCCCATCAAGGTGCTTACAAAAGTTTTTGGACAGGCTGATGATGCTTAAAAGGGGTTATCTGTTTTGTCTTGTCGTTTCTGTTTCTGTCATTTTTTACTTTGTGATTTCTGCAATGAACAAGAGGTAAAGGGTGCACCTTGTGGCAGCTCTCTGCCCCTCCCGCCGCTGTGGGGGCTTGAAGCAGCAGGGAGCAGCCCAAGTGTGGAAGCGGCGATGGTCAATATGCCGCAGATCCATGCTCATCAGCCAGAACCCGACGGTTGCATCCTCTATGGGTGTGAACTTCAGCTTCATGTTGAGGTGGATTGTGACTAACATCTTGGCCACGTCGCCTGACAGGACATACCCTCCGCCCATGGCATAGGTAGGGTATGTGCGCAAGCCTATCATACAAGCCCCAGTCAGTCACACTATAACGTATTGATACCGTACAAATACAACTACTATGGTGCTGTGTGCAGCTGCTTATGCACTAATTGCGTCTGACCTGATGTGTTGATGTGAACGTGAGCAACAGCAATGGTGCTTGCCATGTGTGAGCAAGCTCAGGTTTAATGTCACATGCAAAACGTATCAAGAGGCGCCAAGAATTGTTTGTGCAATGCTCTAGCTGTAGGCATATGAGCCGTCAGCCATGGTGTGCCTGATTGAGCACAGCAGGTGTTAGCTGATTGTATTACCAATGCTGCTACCGTATCTTATTCCACTGTGCCAGAGAAAGGCTGCTGAAACACACTACAGTAAGCTTCATTATGAAGAACTGCGAAATGCTCTGCCTGTAGGCGTATGTAACGGTGCATCTAGTTGAGCACAGCACATGCTAGCTGCAATGTTAAGAGAGCTTCCTCCATATGTGACGCCATTGTGCCAAAAGCAGGCTGCCTGAGCATGCTAGAACAAGATGCATTCAAGCCATGATTGTGCAGCTACTGATAAAGCAAGCAGTGTGTGTTGACAAATGGTTCTTACCTGTGTGGTTATGGAAGACAATGTTGTTCCACTTGTGTCCAGGTTGCAGCAGTACTTCACTTTCTTTGGCCATTCTGCCATGTAAATGCGTTCATTGGTGCAATCCTCTGTGATGCAGAGGAGGTGCAGCTGATTTATGAGAGGCGCAACATTGATGAAAGCATCGTCATCTGTTTTCAGAACAAACTTGACGTCGTAATTGGAGACAGCATATTCCAAGACGTAGTATGTCTTGAAAAGGATCGACTTGTAGTTTGTCTTGTGGTCAACAAAGACAATGTCACCATGCTGATCAACTTCCTTGGTCACCTGCATGCATCTACCAGATGTTGGCAGGGTGCACAAGGCAAAAGCAATAAATGCTGCATGCAGACTGCATCAACAACCAGTACCTGAGGCGTTCGTTCATCCTCGCTGAGGATGAATCTGGAGACTGACACCCCTGGCACCTGAGCCCTGTTTGACCAGGACTCCCGCACAGCAAGCCGCCTATGCCGATATCCTCGACCAGACAGCACACCAGTGAACAAGAAAAGACTAGGGAGGCTTCCTTTTGTTGTGACTCTCAAGGGCTGAGCGGCAGCGTCTGAGCTGTTGCCTGGCAAGTCTGCTGGGTATTGCGACAAGTTGAGAGGAATGTGCTGGGTGTCCCCAAGACCTGTGGCTGCTTGTGTGCAAAGAGGGCAGGGTGATTGCTGGGTATCAATCGAGTAGGAGCTATATGCCTCGCTTGAATCTGCAAATCCCGATGAGAGTTGTCTGACTGAGCTAGGTAGCTCTGCGTGATTCCTGAGCAAACCAAAAACCAGCAACACAACAACTATGGGAACAACGACAGCGTACAAAGTGCAACTCAAAGGTCTGCTTGAACGTCGGCTGCGCAGGATGTAGTCACTGGCCATTTGTCGAGAGCTGCATCTAGGTAGTTAATGCCCGCCGCGCCAAACGTCCCTGCTGACGACGGATCGCATCGTACGTCGCTTTCGGCATGGGTTCGTGTGGTAAATCTAAATCAGGAGTAACTGGCAGACTGGCTTAACTCTTGCCCTACTCGGCTTCATCACCAGGCTGGGGCATGCTCCAGAACGTAGATATCACAGGCACGGCAACGTGCATGTCAGCCATCGTGCAAATGGCACTTATCAACATCGTCAGATGCAACAGCAGTTTTCAAATCAAACAAATTGTTTGCGTGCTTGTGCCTCTCGACCATAATGATTCCTGCAGATAACACAAATCTCTGAGAGTCAATTCACTTAATCACATTCACCCTTACATAATGGTATGCCATGTGGTTACGTATCTGGAAGCCACACACATCACTGCTGCATTAATTATGCTACATTTCGCAGCTCACATGCTGACAAGAATTATTCTTGTCAGCAGTAGTGCAGTAGCTGTAGTGGATGACGACACTATTATAGTGTCGTCATCCCCACTGTTGCTGATCTGTTCACGAGGTGAAGGCAGCATGCAAAAGCAACAAGGTGCCGGGAAGACTTGAAAACGCTTTAAGATCAAGGAAAGCGGTGCTTGCTTCTGGAAGGCACCTTGTGTGCTGCAACTAGAAACTCAGCATTGCTGGCAGTCGACCAGTCACCTCAGGTGTCACACAACATTTTATGATTGAGCATGCACACACTCGATAACTTTGTTTGTGTTCAACAAGCTGATCTTCACCTTATGCCTGACAAGGCAGATGCCAGTGCCGTGGTGGCATCATTGCCTAGTCTGCTTGCTTGCTTGCGCCCTGACACATGCACGCCGTCCTGTACGGTCGCTGCAGCAGCGGCAGCACGCCTAAATGTTGCGACCCCTTGTGCAGCACCGCTGTCATCACCAAAGAAGCGTGAGGGCCCAGAGCTGCCTTGCTGACTGGCTGGGGTCAGCTGCAGGGTGGACCCCCACATGCCTTGGGTAGCTGGGGGTGTCAGGGCAGGTGCAGGCAACTGCCTGCCAGGCGTCAAATGCTGACCCCTGAGGGACCTTTTTTGGCCCCAAAGCTCAGAGCAAGAGCCACCTGCAACATCATGTTTGCCACAACTTGACATTGCACACTATTACATCATAAAGATATCTGGAGCACCTGTTGTCGGTTCTATAACCACGTCACATCAGCAATTGATTGCGATGCATTTGCATGCTTGCAGTGAGCCATTGATACACGGCACCTCTGTCAGGATCGTTTACACAACTGCTGTGAGCCCTGTTGCAATGATTGCTATGAAGGCAAAGCATGCTGGTCAAACACAACAGTTGATCTGCACAGACAGCCGCAGTGCCAGACGCTTTGTTACCTTTCAACAGTAGATGGCTTCGGTGTACAGACAGTCTGGTCAGCATTTGCTGTCACTGGTGCATACATGCAAGAAGTTGTTTAAAAGCAGTGAAGTGTTAACGCCCTGCATCCTTACGTCGTATTTCAGCCATGCCTGCTGCTGTTGAGCATATTCATGCTGCAAGAGGATACTGTATGCAATTTTTGCGCAGCCAACATCCTGGGTTGTGTTGCACATGACTGACAGCCTCACAAGCAGCAGCAGCAGCAGCAGCAACACTTATGGAAGTAATAGAGCATGGTCTCTGGTCTGCTTCTTCACCAAAAGATGACACACCACACACATGACAAAGGCCTTAATACAAGTGCTGCTAGATAATCCACTCTTTAAATTCCTTTATGTGTCCTGCATTGTTGAGCATTTGCTCCACCGCACAGCAGCCAGCCTGTGCATGTCAATCTTGAGTCAACAAGGCATGGTCAGGCTTCACCTTGTGTATGAGCGGCCCCTCTGGCTTCACAGGAGCTGTGCACGCTACCAGGCGTGAGGCAGGCTTGCTGCACCTGAGCCAAGAGGTGCTGTGTGTGGCATGCCTTCCTGTGCCGGTGCTTTGCTTTCTCTTCTGCACTGCCATGCATTTGATCAAAGCATACATGGCGTACGACAAGGCTTGCCTCATGCAAGACACTGGCAAAGTAGACATTGGTGAGTGCATGGGATTTTGGTGCTATGTTCCAGAGCAGGTGAAGAGTTCTGCTGACATACAAAGCCATCAGAAAGGCCTCAACGCCAATACGCAGGCCAAGATCAGTTGATTGATGTCGGCCGGAAAGGCTAAATTTTCTACTTTGCCAGACCTATCTGTAAAGCCGCAATGCAATATGTGCAAAGAAGCAAGGGTGTCATAAACACTGGACTAGGCAGTGGAACAGAGAAAAGCTGGCATTGAAGGAACATTCGCTTGTATGTTTGACAGCGTCCAGAATTTACAAAAAAATCCTTCTACAGAAAAATTCAAGAAAATGGGGGAGCTACCTTGAGCATCAATAGCAGCTGCTCTGATGGGGGTTCTGCTGCCTGTGTGCCTGCTGGGCCCCGCAGCTGTGGCATCAGCAGGCTCGGAGGTGGAAGCAGTGGCAGTGCTGTCCTCACGGTCCCTACTGTGCCAGCTGTCAAAGGATACACTGCTAGTTGCGTCCTCTTGCCGGCTCAGAGCAGCTGGCTGCTCACCAGATGACAAGCAGGGGTTCCTGGCTTGTGCCAGGTTGCCAGCTTCTGCAGCAGCTTCCTGTGTGGCGCCTACAACTGGCCTCAAGCTTGCCCTGCTGCGAGGGCTGTTGGGCGCAACTGCCCCTGCAGGTGAGGCCAGCAATGCAAGTGCCCTGGCAGGGCTGCTACCAGCACTTGTGGTGTGTGGAGAAGGGCTGTGCCCTTCAGCTGCCCTGGCAAGGGCTGCAGCAAGTAATGGCTGCGATGAAGAGCCCTTGGCAGACACTAGGGGATTGCTGCCTGATCCTGGGGCTCGAAGTGATGCTGCAGGGGTGGCAGCAGCAGAAGACTGGTGAAGACTGCCTGGGACGCTTGGCGCCAAAGGAGTGGCGGGAAGCTGCTCCGGTGAACCATCCACTGTACTTCTGCCTCTCTGCAGACACATGCATCAAGGCTCAACAGTCTGCAAAGTGCTTGGCTCATGGCTCGCTGAAGTAAGATGAAAAGTTGATGCTGTGTAGGCGCTCGACCCTACAGGGCAGCTTTCAGAGGGACGCTCAAGGCATAAGTTGACATCCCTATGTTCTCTGTGACCAGATGGTAGGCTTGCCTATGGCAGTCCAGTGCCAGGGTACCACCCACATCATCACCACGGTACTTTTGTGGGCAAAAGTTGCCTTCTTCCTCCAGCACAGCGCGATCTGACTCAGCAGTGCATCTTGATGGACCATGTCTAAAGCTTTCAAAACCCAAGCACAGACACCAAAGCAGCTGCGCCCATGAGGAATGATTGCAAGCCCTGTGAAAGCAGACATGTGAGCCCTGCCTGATCTGGTAGCACTCACCAGTTAGCAGCTGCATACGCCATAAGGACTGGGCGGGTGACGTTTTGCATATGGGATGCACAGCACAGCACAGCACAGCGCACTCACATGCTGGAAGCGGACTTGCAAGGCAGCATTGGCAGCATAGGCAGCCGCAAGCAAGTGGTGCGCCTGGCGCAGCTCAGATTGGCTCTGCACCAACTCAGCACATTTGCCTGCTAGCTGCCCTGACACCTGCAGCAGTGGATGAGGGGCATCAGCTGCCCTGCAAGACTTCAGAGGTGACAAGCAATATTTCACAACAGTAAAAGCAAGGGGATGATGCATGATCAGATCCGCAGTAAACACACCAGGGGACGCTTGCTCATGAAGATTTAGATTTCTTCTGTGAATCTAGGGTGGCTGTTCAGGTCATGTTTGGTGTTGCGAGGCACAATGGATGGCAGTGCTGACTCAGCATTGCATGTGCGCTGCTCCGAGCTCCTGTGGCAGCAGTCACAGCATCCATGCGTGTAGAACAGCATGGGGTGGGTGTGCAGTGCTAGGAGGTATGACACGTAGAGTGGGTTTGGAGGATGACTTGCATCTGCCATGCAGCTCGGCTGCCAGAGCTGAAAGATTCACAAAGCAAGGCAGAGGGTTGTGACTGTCCTGAATGTATGGCAGGTTGTGTTGATCTTTCCAAATCATGCCCACGCCGTACAGGTTCAGGGGCAGCATCATGGCAGATGCCAGCAGCATGTCTGGGTATAAGCTGTCAAAGTGCCAGATGCTGTTGCATGCGAGGCAAGCTGCTCATTCCAAGGGGAAGCACATGGAATGCCACCCGTGGTCTTGCTACTGATCAGGGAGCAAATGTTGGCATGGCTGCAACTTGACGTATTACAAGTGCCCTGACAACACCGACTTGGTGACATGTTCATGATGACGAAGGCAGTGTATGCCATTTTTACACATTATACAAACTGTACTCACACCCGTCACCTGCTGCGTGTTTGACATCAGACATGCCTCAGCAGTTTTTTGGATGCAGCAAAGCTGAATCTGTCACCTGCTGGGTCTTGGCCTGTTGAGAGGTGAGGCGTGCTTCAGCGCGGTCACATCGGGCCTGAGCTGCCTGCAGCCGCCCATCTGGACACCCCCGGGTCACTCCCACCTCAGACTGGCTTTGCTGTGCCATCAGCTGCAGCCGTTCCAGGGCACTTCGCAACTGCCCCTCCTTTTTTGCATACCCCTCTGCTGCAGCTTGCTGCTGCTCCTCCATGGCTTCGCACCTGAGCACAGACATGGGTGGGGTGAGCCACTGTTGGTAGTCTGATCACTCCTGATCAGAATGCAAGGCCGAGTCTTGCACTTGGTCTTGTGATCAGAGTCTATAGTCTAAAACATCAGTTGTTTTAAGTGATTAGCAGATCAGTCTGACTCATCCGATTAGCATCAGCTAGCTGCATCGCAGCTATTGCTTGTGCATGGATGGAAAACTGAATGACAAGCACTGAAGCACAAGTGCGCAAGGTGGGCTCAAGGTCACGCTATGAAAGGTGTTTCAAAAACGTGTGCAAGTCCCCATTTCAATCTGCTATGTGTGTGGAGGCTATGTCCCACACATGCAGGCAAGTATCACCTGCTCTGGCTGACCTGCAGCTCTTCCTGAGCCTGCAGCAGCTGCACGTTATGCTGCTGCAGCAGTTCAGCGTGCTCCTCCAGCAGCGCTTGTGTCTCCTGCAGCTGCAGCCGCGTCTGCTGCAACTCCTGTTCACTCGCTCTCATCCCTGCTCTGTACTCATCAACCTCGGCCACCTTCACCTTCAGCTGCCTGTCAGCTTCCTCCAGCAGCTCCACTGAGTCATGCAGTTTCTCCCTCAGCATCTCAGCCTCCTGCAGAGCCTCAGCCGCTGCTGCGGCTTCCATATGACTCTGGCCAGAAGCCATTTCAGCAGCTGCTGCTGCCACACTGTTCTGCTGTTGCTGATCTGGCTGCTGAGCTGTTGCTTGCTGGAGCATTTGGGCCTGAGACTCTTGCACAGTGTTTGGGTGGAGCCGCTGCTGAGCAGCAGATGACAAAGCCATGCAGCTGCTCAGCTGCTGTTGCACCTGCTGCAGCTGGTCAGACTTGCATTGGAGATCCTGCTCTGAGCGGGACAACAGACTGGAAGAGCGCTGCAGGTCCAGGGCAAGCTGCGTGATCTGTGCTTCCAATCGCTGTTCACTATCGATTAGACGTGTAATCTGCCTGCAATGATAATGCTAATTGTGAATTGTGGTCAGTGGGCCATGGGCGCTACCCAGGTCAGGCAGCCTCCCCTCTTCTTCCCGCTCAAAGCCCACCAAAGACCTTTGGCATGGCACCAATTGGAAATGTTGTATTGTGGTGGAAACATGATGTGATGAGGTGGAAAATGGATAGCGCATGCATCTAGCCTTGCCTTGCAGGTTATAAATTTCATGGGGCGTAGACATCAGGAGCAAACTCACAATACACCATGAGGTAGACAGCATCACAGGCAGGCAGAGCAACAGACAGACAGACAGACAGACAGACAGACAGACAGACAGACAGCAAGGCAGAGAGACAAACAGACAGACAAACAGACAGACAAACACCTCACCTCTCAGCATTTGCCAGCTGCTGCTGCATGTCAGTAACACTTGCACCCTGTGGGATATGGCTGCTGGGCAATCCTCGTAATTGTGCACCACTTCTGCCACTTGTCAATTGCGACAGCATTGCCTGCAACATGATGCATTGCTTCTGCTCAGATGTGTGCAGCTGGCATTGCACACTTTTGCGCTAGCCAGCTCTAGCCTGGGACATCCTGGTTAGACGGCAGAGGCATTGAGCTGCACAAGCTATGTAGTCAGCAAATTGCTTCTCAAGTGCAAGTCTCACAAGACCTATGCAGTAACAGAGGACATGTCATGGCCAAATTCCATAGTGCATATGGATTGTTCCAGACTGCATGGCTTGCGCAAGCTGCAATTGAGCACGGATGTCATGCTACTTGCATAACCAACATTTAGATTCATGGGTGCAGCATGTGCTCTGACTGGCACGCATTGGTGCAGCATGCCATGACTAAGACGCATCTGCGCAGCATGCCATGACTAAGATGCATCTGCGCAGCATGCCGTGACTGACATGCATTTGTGCAGCATGCCATGACCAATGTGCATGTGTGCAGCATGCCATGATTAAGATGCATCTGCGTAACATGCCATGAATGCGGGTGTTTGTGCGGCATGAGTCTGTGCCCAAAGCAGGACAGTAGAGTAGAAAACTTGGCATCTTGTTGCTGCGTTACACACCTCCATTGTGGCTTCAGCCATCCTGAGCTCCTGCTGCAGTGCAGTGCTGCTGTCTTGCAGCACGGCTTGCAACCCCTCCACCCCCCCTGCCATGACACCCCCACCCCTCCCACAGGCCATGCCCCATGCATCCATGCTGCTCTCCAAGGGCAGGGCAGGTGCATGTGCCCTGCCTTCGGAGGGCAGAGAAAATCTGAGGGGGTCTTCAGATGAGACAGAGGCATCCCTGGGATTGCCCTCAGCAGCACTGGTTCTGCCCTGCGGAGGCAGAACCTCTGATGCTGTGTCAGCTTGTGTGGGTGCTGAAGCACAGGGGCGGTCAGCAGGGGTTGGTCTGGAGGGAGCCTGGCTGACGTGCTGCGACCTGCCTATGTCGAATCTCTCAATACTGTGTTGCCTATACACCTGCAACATGCACAGCTTGTTGCCTAGTTTGGCAATACATCCGCGCAGCGCTGATAGGCTGCAGCAACAGTGTCAGTGAGTTGTTGATAGCAAGTGCTTCATCAGTTCAGCTTCATGATACGAATGCTTTACAGGCACAAGGATGTGGGCAGGTGTAAGGAGCGGGGCGGGGCGGGGCGGGGACAAGCATAGTGGGGGGTTTGTGGGGGCAAAGAGGGGGGGCCAGTCTAATGGAAAGTAGCGCTTGCTGGATTGTGCAACTCTGTGTCTTGTGAGCTGTAGATTTTGGTCCCTTTCATTGCCAACCTCGGCAAAGTGGCTTTTCATGCAGCAGATACAGCATCAAGCAACAACATTTGCTCCTTGCTGCAGGGCGCTCTGTATCAGCAGAGTTGTCTCTAAAGGTAGTGGCGAGCCCGAGTCTGCTATGTCTGACTGCTGTGCTTGAGCACAGATCAACTACTTCAATGTTCACTACTTCAGTATTCACTGCTGAACAGATTCATGATACTAGATTCAGTAGTAAGGTACTACATATGATGTGGTGATGGCAAACAATGGGATGCTACTTGCATGCAAGAATGTGACGTAACAACAAAACAAACAATATGCAGGACATAGAATGCAGTGCAGCAAGGCAGAGGCGAAAGTATAGTCAAGGGGTGAATATGTACCTCAGTGATTGTCTTCAGAGGAGTCCTTGCAGTGATGGCGCCCTTCCTGGACCCAGTCCTGACTGAAGCAGGCAGCTGCAGCTTGGCAGAAGACCCCCTCAGATATCCTTCCATCAACCCCCCCCTGCCCTGCTGGACCCCCTGCCGTTCCAGCCTCAGCATTGCCCTCAAATTGTGCCAGCTTGGCGGAAGCGGCGTCACTCTGCCTGAGGTTTTGCAGCGGCTGTCTATGCCAGCCTGGAGCTATATTTTCTCTGTACACATCATCCTGATCATGCTCAGGATCAGTCGGCTCATCTTGGTGTTGGCCAGGGCGTCTAGGCTGAGTATATGCAGGAGCTTGGTGACTGTCGCTGGTCTTGCTGCGGTGGGATCGCCCCTTTGAGGTGCCATGAAAGCCATTCCTGCACCTTGACCTCCTTGCTGCATGCATGACTGCAATGTCAGCGTCTCTAGCTGATGAGTCAGCAAACCAGGCAGCTGCTGCAGCAGCTACAGAGGAAGCTGCCGCTGGTTGTGTACTGTCAGCTGTGGAGCTGACAGAGCTGTCGCTGTCGGCCATGTGGTTTGTGTGCCATTCCTTGGGTGAAGGCAGGGCGTCGGTCTGTGGCTGACGACCACTCTTGGTGGTTGTGGTGGTGTCATCTGACTGTGAGGGTGTGATTGAACAGGCAACCTGCAGTATTGACAGGTTGTCAGGCTCTCTTGCCACCCTGTGGACAGCAGTCGAAGTGCTGCTGAGGCTTGTGCCGATATCCTGCGGTGCTGCTATGCCCTTTGACTGGCTCCAAGCTGCTGATGACGCTGAGTGTGCTTTGGTCGGCTGCTGCTCAGCGACAGAGGTTGCTGTGCAAGCATTTGACTGGGTGTCTTGGCGAGCGCTGGTGTGTGTGTCAGCAGTTGACACCGAGTTTGCCTTCCGCTTTGGGGTCACAATCTTATGAGTGGAGTGTGCAGATTGTGAAGCAGGCCGTGTCTGATTTGCTTGTGGCAGCTCTGTGACTGTGCAGCTTGGAGCTGTGGGTTTATTGGTAAACCAAGCTGGCAGTTGCAGCATAGGGGCTGCCATCACACTGTCAACTTGCTTCAGCAATATACCTACATCATGGTTTAGTTGCTGAGACGCTTGCTCTGCTGCAGAAACTGGCTGAGTGCCTGCATTCCCCAGCAATACACCAGAAAAGGAGCTGCAGCTGCTGCTGTGACTACGTGAGCTACTGTGCCTGGAACGCACAGATGAATCTCTGTCTGTTGCACTGGAGCTTCGGCTGCTGTGTGAACTGCTGGAAGCCTCTGCAGCTGTGGGTGCACGTGTAAGACCCCTGTTTCTGTACAGAAGACGCTCCAGCTCATCCTTCAGGCCTTCGAACTCTGCACACAGCGTACAAACGATGTGCAAAGCGTGTTGCACAGACCATTGCATGTACTTGGACACTCGACCTTACGTTCAGCAGTGATATGCGACCGGTCGTCTATTTGAGCCATCTGTCAGATCTCGCTATAGCTCAGGGTCAAACGAGCTTCAGCAACTTCGACACATGCAGGCATTAGAGCTGCCGGTTTTGGCAAAGCACATGTCGGAAACATCGCTGGTAAACGTTTTTGTAGACTTGCAGATCAAGTTGACCAGGCAACCCCGACAGCTGAGATACAAAATCGATCAGACAGCTTGGCGTTATTCTGAATTTAGGGATTTAAGCAAAGGTTGACAACATGACATGCCGTAGGGTACTACCACAAGATGAGATAACTGCTTGCTTTGCTCTCCTACCAATGTACCCACTCATGCGCGGGTGCTGCAAAACAAGTCCGCTGTATAGCCAATACACATATGATTATAAACTTCAAGTTGATTATTCTATTCTTGGTACCTTACAACTATGACTTCTGCTGAATACACTACAGGAGCCAGATAATGTCATTTTACGTGCATTGACACCGCTGAAGAAAATTGTGAGCTGATGCTGAGACTATACTCACACCCTGCCAAAGTGTGAGTATCAAAACAACATAAGTTACACCAGGTGACAACAGTTTGAAGCAGGCTACCCCAGCAATGGAGGCTTTCACGCAAGTCTTGCACTTCAGGTTCACTTTTTGCCCTTGCCCTTTCCTTTCTTCCACATGCCACCCTGCCCGCCCGACTTGAAGTCAGACTCCTGCTGCTGCAAGAATGACATGGCCTTCTGGTATGCACCGGCGCGCTCTGCCCTTGCCTCAGCCTTCTCCTTGTCCTTCTCATCTGACAGGAACACTGCATCCTTGCGCAGCTCGCGCATTGCCCCTCTGCGTTCCTTGTTCAGCTGTCGCTTCAGACGCTTCTGCTCAGCCCGTTCCCTGCAGGCCGGCGCTGGTCACAAACAGGAGGAGGGATGTGGAGAGGGGTGGGGTGCAGGGGCAAAAAGAAGGAGGAGAGATGTCGAGGGGGGGGGGGGGGGGGGGGGTGGAGGTGGGGAAAGGGGCAAAAGGGTGCAAAAGGTGATCATAAATGTATCAGCCTAGCTGTGTGCAGCACAGCCTGGTAAGGGCACAGGACCACAGCTGAGCTGGTAGTTATACTGATAGGCAGCACCGCACATGGCGTCTAAACAGTTTAGGACTGGGACTGAGACTGCGCCCAAAGACCCAAACAATGATGTTCAATGCTGAACTTGCAATGAGCAGTGATCCCATCCAGGTAAGAGAGCTGGTGAGCATGGGCACAAACAACACCTTCGTTTCAGGGACTTCTCAAAGAGCGAGCCTGATGTGAAGGGAGTGGCTGTACTAGCTCTCTGCCCACAACGCTACCACTGGCTGCTGCAAAAACAGCATTGGGCATACATGAGCAGTGGCCTCAAGCAACTGCGGGCAGAGACATGTGCAGCAAACAAGGCTGCAAGGAACTGGGGACTCCATTCCATACAATATGGGACTAGACCAAAGCATGTCCCCTCCCGCGGCCAGCCCAGCAAAACAAGCGTGTTGTCCACAACAACGTACGAGGGTTCTGATACAAGACGTGTCACTCTTGGTAACAAGCTTGGAGTGAGCCTGGGTTTCTTCCCCCTCAAACAACTTGGGAAAGTGACCATCCCACAGCGCTCATCCATTCTCATTGCTCAACTACATGATGGAGACAGAAAGGTGATTGAGTGTGTACAGCAAAGCACAGACACAGTCTTCATTGGTGAGCAGCAAGGCACCTGTCGGGGTCATAGTCCTTGCCAGCAATGTACTCCTCCTCAAACTGTGGGTTGTACTGTTTGACATCAGCAGCCCTGGAAGCTGGCTTGCGCACCAAGGGTCGCCGCTGCTGTATGCAAGCCTGACTTTTCTGCGCCAGCTTTGTGTGCACCTCACTCACTGCCTGTTGCAAGTCCTACAAAACAGAACAGCCGTAAAAGTGCAGGTGTCTAGTGCGTCAGCTGCATGCCTGAAACCCTGCAAAATAAGACTTGCTTCAACGGTGAGACTGGGGATGTTTGATCGCAGTTGGGTGTACCTAGCTGAAAGCTGCTCTTGACTTGGGTAACATGAAATGAATGAATGAGTAACATGCGTCATGCTTGCAAGAGCACAGTGTAATATGTCCAATGCTCTCAGCATTCATCCAAATGCTAGCTGCACATAGCAAGCATGTGGTGCAAGACAATATGTGTGCATATGACAGCAATACATAACTTGCCATACCTCTGGCAAGCCTTTGGTGTGGCGCAAAATACTCAAGGTGCTGACCGCAGAAGCAAAGAGCTCTGGGTACGATGCAAGCTGTGCAAACACATCAGCAGCTCGATCGACAACACCCAGTGCTGCTTGCAGCAAGCTGCCTCTGAAGGAGTCTGCACCCAAAGCAGCGTCTTCTGAAGAGGACTGGAGGACTTGAGCTAGGCTGAGAGCCGGTGTTGGCATTGTCAGCACTGACCAGCCGCCAGCAGGCAGCAGCCACTGCTGGCGCTTGGCCACAGCTGTGGCTGAGGGTGGTACAGCTGTGACCAGCAGGGTGGACACAAAGGTGAGGGCCTCTGGGACAAGGTGCCGGGCAGGGGCTGCCATGTGTAGGGCAAGGCTGGACAGAAGCAGCCCTGCAAAGCGTGCATAGCAGGTATTGAACTGTTGATCAATCAATGTAACCTGTTGCATGGTCCAGAGGCATGCCCCTGCTGTGACTGGCCCTGCACAATGGACATCCAGACCATGCAATGCCCGCGCTACAAATGTTGCTTGATCTGAAAAAGCTTGTGGATGGACATAGGATTAGACAGAACTGTGTTTGTGGATATACAGCATGGCCTGAGAGTGTGTTGTGAACCATGGGCAGTGTTCTTTAGCCTTCTGACACAGCCGGCATGACACACTTTGTAAAACTCAGCAAACTCTTACCAATCGCAGCATCACGATGGCATGTGACAGGACACAATGCCAGGAAAGAACTGGTGAGGAGCGCCAAGGGGGTGGTCACAGGATGCCGCTTATCACTGACCGGAAACACAGTGGCCCACAGCTTCATCAGCAGCACATCCCGAGCACCTGCACATATGTGACTCACAGCTCAATTGATGAGTGTGACCACACGTTGTGTGTGCAGCCCATGCATGATCCAAGGAACCGCACAAGTGTGCGTCGACACCTGGAGTACTTCTGTTGTACAGAAGCAGGCTGACCAGAGCGCCACAGTGGCAAAAAGACCCAGCTTTGAGCCTCTTGACCAGCAGCTGCAAGAGAAAGCCCATGCCAAGGTGCATCAACAGGAGCTCTTGTCCAGGCTACAGAAGAGATGAAGAACGCTTGTTGATCAAGTCTGAGGTGAGGTGGTGTAACACAGCTGGCTGCTGTTGAAGCCAGTGATGCTGAAACCATGACTGACGCAGCTGCTCTTGATGCAAAATCATTCTCCACTATTTGTGCAAAGCCACTGGCAGCAATTTTCAACACAAGCACAGCACTGACTTCCATACATACTATGACATGTAAACAAGGGCAGTCAGCACAGCTGCTGGGTACAAAATTCATCAAGCATGGCAGCAGCACGCATGTTACATGTGTGCAAACAACAATTGCGTACAGAAGAATTGCATGTGCAAACAACACATATATGACAGAGATGTGTGTATGCAACAGCAAGGTGAACTGACCAGGCCAGCCGCCACTGCCTGGTGTTCCATCTGAGCTTGCTAGAGCAGCGCTTGTTCGCTTGTAAGCACGAGTTAGCCTGGCTCGAGCCACGGTGGCAGCATAGTAAGGCACCTCTGCTGTCAGCTCCAGCAGGTGAACAGTCAGCACATCAATGGTGGCCATCAGGAGCGGGCTGCAGCCTGCCACATTGGCAAAGTGCTGCACCAGTATGCCATAGAACACCTGTGCAACATAGGTGGTCACAAGTGCCATGCTTCAGAGTGTTGGGGAAACTAAGCGAGTTGGCTATGAGCACAGTCTGATGGTGCTGACATAGATGGAAATCAGACACTGCCTGCCAGCTGTGAGCAGCCTGCTTATACTTGAGCAGAAGCTGTTGCCTAAGGAAAGAATGTCAAATGACAGCAGCAAGCAACAGCGCCAAAGTCCAAGTGTGCTGTGTGCATCACATTGTTGTACAGTAGGAGGAGCGTTGAGGCGCAATTGAGAGGGGGGGGGGGGTTTGGGGGGTCAGGCATGCAGCGTCATGTTCACTTTGGCATGCATGTCATGCACTGAGAATTTTTAATCCACAGCTGTTAGCCACAACATCTGCTGAATATACTGCAGATGGTGATGCAGGTTCTAAAGATATTTCTTACTACTTCCAGACCCCCTTGTGCTCAGGCAAGAATCACCTGCTTTAGCCCTAGTCACCGTTGCTGCAGCAATCAGAGTGATCAGTAATACCTGGTATGCCAGCTAAGTAAGCTAGCTAAGTAAGTGTACTAAGCTGTAGAGAGGTATGCTTGCCTGAAGCTTCCGCCTGTTGTCAGTGGCCAAAGCTATGGCGTTGCAAGCTCTGATGCGCCGGATGATGAGGCCCAACCTGGCAGGGCCCTGCCCCTCTGCCAGCTGTGCAAAGGCAGCATAGCTACTGGGTGCAGGAATGGTGTATGGGATATCATCAACACTGTCATCTGCATTTGCCAAGTTCATGCGTGCTTGACCACTGCTCTGTGCTTCAGCATGCGCTCGCTGTCTGTCTGTGCGTTGTGCATCACCAAGCTGTGCAGCAGCCAGCTGCTTTGACTGAACTGGCTGTTCATCATCTTCATTGACACCACTGGAGCCTGGCTCTGAGCTGGCATCCTGTTCATCTTCTTCTGATGACCCAACTGTGCCTGCACCTTCCAAGTCTTTTTCTTCATCCAGTTCTTCATCCTCGCTGCCCTGCTGATCATCCTCCTCATCTGAGATTCCTCCATTGCTGTCCACATCGACAGAGCCCTTCCCTTTCCTTTTCTTTTTCTTCTTGTCAGCTGTGGCATACTTTTCAAGAAGCTGGGCAGCAGCTGCCCGGAGGCTCTGCTGAAGCGGGTGGTCGCCAGCTGCCCTGGCTGCCTGCCGAGCTTCTAAGGTTGCTTTGAAAAGCTTGCCGCTCCCTTCGTTATCATCATCATCACCTTCTTCTCCAGAATCAGAACCACTGCATCCATCAGAGGCTCCATCCTCCTCGTCTTCAGAAGCTTCCTCTCCTTCATCGCTGCCCAGCGGGTCCTCCACAGTCATGTGATCCTTGTCAGCGGCTGCACTCACAAGTGACAAAGCTCAGTCATGAACAGTGAATTTGTTTCGACTAAAAGGCATTGCGCTGCAATTTCACAAGAGCCAACTTGTCATACCAAAGGTATATTTCTGTTGATGACAGTTGCCTCCATCAATGTTGTCTGTGATCACATGCAGCTCCAGGTCTTCACCTGAAACCTGTTTTGCTAAACTTCAGGCCTGTTTTGATTATACACGTAGCTGTACGCCATTGAGCATGTAGCTGTAAAGCTATGCCCTACACACCTTGTGCTTCAAACTATGCCTGACCACTGCACAGCCTAATAATGCTGCAGCTCTGATCTAGAATCAAAGCTGCAGCTATTACCATGTGAGACAATAAGATCATTGGCAGATGAATGCCAGGCTAGATACAGCCCACACTTGGCACATATTTCACCAATAGCATGACCTGTGATGCACGACATTGCTGCTTCTCTTGCTGTGCACAAGAGATCCAAGACCAAGAATGCGCGTCCATTTGAAGCAAAAGATGATGGTGCTGATCAGCTGAGCTTGACATTTGCATGTCTGGGGGACCAGGAAGGACAGCAGCACATACTTACAGAACGGGGCAAGTATTACAAGCCTTGAGCAAACGACCCAGAACAATGTTTGAGCAGGTCTCAACATCGGGCGTCAAGTTAAGTAAAAACGTGAAAAGTTTTGTGCACCTGCCGCTTCCCGTTTCCTTCGCTTGGCACGCCTTCTGGCAAAGCCGCCGAGGCCTGCTGCGTTGTCTTCTTCTTCAGACGCACTGCCATCCTCCCCAAGGTCATCCCCCTGAGGGGCCCCTCAACCTTTTCAGCCGCTGAGCTTCCAGCCTCTGCAGCCGCTGTTCTTCTTCAGCAGCCAGCTCTTCAGCTGTCTTTGTCCTGTCGCCCACCTGCACAGAACGATTTCATCAAGTACATGCACATTTCCTTTTCAAATACTAAAAGACACCCTAGTTGGGATCAGGTCCTCAGCAGGTGTATGCATACGGCTGCAATGCAACTACAAACAGGAAAACTCAGAGTTGGGATGCTTGTGGTCAGCACCTGACATTATAGGGTGGTGTGCAAATCTCAACAACATGATTGCATGCTTCAAGGTGCTTGACTGTCTTGGCTTTTCAAGAATCGTGGCAGAATGGCGTCATCGAGGAAAGCTTGTACCACAAGGTAAAGAAAATGCAAGCCGGTATATCGCAGCGATGCTTCACGAAACACACTGATGTCTTGCAGACGGAGCAGCATCTGGTGCAGGGGACGGCTTCAAGATGAGCCAGCGACCAGGAAGGGAGGAGTGGTGGCAATGAAGTTGACAGGGAGGGTGAAGTTGACGAGGAGGGTGGGGGCTGGGGGTGAGAGTCAAGGTAGGCATATGCTGAGGGTGGGGTCAAAGTTTGCAGTCTGTCTTCTTGCAGTGACCCCTATTTTTGCCACAAGCAAGCACTGCACTCGGCAACATACTCGCACACAGACTATCCTGCAACATGAAGTATGCAACTGAGCATAAGGTGGGCACACACCTTGGCTTTGGCTTCAAAAACAAGCTCCCGCCGCATTACATCAAATGCAACGCCCTCTGCATCATCGGCCTTGCCTTTTTGGGGCGGCCGCCTTCTCCCCTTTTGGCCGCAGGAAGCCGGTCATGAGGCGCCCCTCCCATCAGAGCCTTGAACTGGTTATCTAGGGCCTCTGTCTCATTCAAGTCCTCCTCACGCTGGTGCTGCTTTTCGGCTTTGTACTTCTTGCTCTTGGCCATCACTTCTTCCATCACCTGGTGCACAACTGCCCGGTGGATTGTCATGTTGGAAAGCTGAAAAAGGGGCTGTAACCGGGTGCAAGACAGGCCTCTGATGCTTGCGCACAAGGTGGTGTTTTTGAGTTGCCTGAATAACTGGTGCAGCAAGTATGTCATCTGCATATCTGCAGATCATCCAAACAGCTGTTTGACATAGGCAGCAGGCCCCATTTGTATGGGTTGCCTATGCTTACAGTGCAAGCTGAGGATGCCTGGCATACATCAACAGCTTGTGACAGTGCTGGCCATGGCAAAGCTTTATCAGAATACTCGTCCAGATGAAACATGACCAGCATGACACCAGCTCTGCCACAGAACTGGGCAGCAAGTGGTGTTGAGAACCAAAGCTGCCATGTGCTCATCATGATATGAAGGAACAGTTATGAAGTGTTGTCACACACAAACTGCTGCTGTGCACTTCAGACAACAAGACACTCATGTGCACTGGCAGGTTGTAGGTGAGCACCTAACATAGTCATGCAAGCACAAGCCCGTCTACCCTGCCACAAGGTAGTGAGTCTACCCTGCCACAAGGTAGTGATCCGCGACAAATGCTGTACCTCCTTTTTGGACCTGCGAGTGTCTGGATCAGCATCAGGGTCTGTGCTGTTGGCTTTCCTCTCAAAGAGCCCACCCCCAAAGTTGAACTGCTCAGTGTACTCCTTGTTGAGGTGATCGTCTGCTTCATCGTCTTGGAAGGAGAGACCCTGCAAGCCGTCACAACCCGCTTCTCTAAACCCCTTGTGACCCTCCGATGACCCCCTTGCACGGCTGGCTGGCCCCAGGGGGATGTCATGGTCTGGATTGTGCTTATACCAGTGCAGGTTCTTGCAGAAGTGTAAAAATTCTCTGGAGTCATGCTTGCAAATGCTGCTTCACAGAGATGCTCAAACACTTTGCCTGAATTTAAGTCACAATTTTTGACACAGTTGGACACAGAATGTGCTATCCACGTTCAGCACATTTGAGCGATTCAACTTGAGCAGCAAGCGCCTGATCAGTGTGCTACTAATGGGCACTACTGCTTGATGTAAGATGCTACCTCATGTGTGTCATTGGCACCCAGGCTTCTACCCATGTGTGTCAGCAGCTCCCCATCATCCCCTTGGCCATCAGTCAGGGCAAACTTATCACCTGCACATGCACTGGTTTTGTTTCATAGCAACGACAGTCCCGTGCTGCAGAGGAACGCTGGACTTGCAGACATGCTTGCAATCATGGGTGTGAGGTACATTTTGGGACAGGTAAGAGAGACATACTTTTCTTTCTTTTGAAATGGATGCATTGAGGAGATAAAGATATGTTTGTTTGCCATATAGCATGAGGAGTTACGAAGTCTGTCAATGAGCAGGTGGGACTTGCCTCCAAACTCCTTCATGCGCTGCTTCTGGAACCGGGCAATGGCTTTCTCCTCGGCAGTAAGGCTCTCATCCTCCTCACCAAAGCGCCTATCCACAAAAGCGTTAGCTTTACGCAGCTGCCGGTATTCAACCAGAAGTGTCTTCTTCCTCTGCAGTATGAAACTGAGTTTTGTGTCTATGGTTGCAAGGGTCACTTGCTATCAAGGAAGAAGTAACCATATATGCGTTGTTTGACTACAACATAGTCCAGCCACTTGCATGAATTGGGGCAGTGTAGTTCCTGTAATGTTACACGCTGCTGCCGTGATACAGCTTAGGCTCACCTTGTCCACCGCATCATGTACGGATTGACCATGCTTACGCTCTCCTTTGGTCTTTCTGCCAAGGATGTCAAACTTCTTCCGGTTGTATAGTCTCTCGAACAGGTTAGGTTTGGTGTCTTGTGCTGGCGCTTGGCCCTCCGTACGCTTTCTCGAACCTTTAGGTTTTGCCTTCTGCTTCGCCATCACGCACCGTGGCTGTGCTTGCCCTCTTTTTGCCGGAACTTCTATGGGCCGTCGTGAGGGCAGTTTGTATCGACAAGGGCTTTTTGTCTTACTAAGCATCACGTGCAATGACATTGCACTTGATCATTACGCCAAAAGCTGCACATGGTGTTTGACGAAGGCCTTGTGATGGCGCACAAAGCCTGCGCGCTGCTTCCAGAGTGGTATCTTTGTCGGCTGCGAGCGTTCGAATTGTGATACTTTGTTTCCAACAGTAGTACAGAGCGGACTCAGCGACGCGCTGCGAGACTGCCTGGTCGCTCCGTGCTGTTCCCGTCAGCTCAAGTTTTGGCCGTCGAGTATATGCGTCATATATTGGCGATTGTCCCTCAAGATATACCATACCCGGAACACCAGGTGCCCAGCTGCTAACTACACGAGCACATCTGGCAAGCGTGTTGTTGCTGGCCCCGTTCTTGACGCGCGTCCTTATTTGCAGCAACTAGCAGAGGAGGCAGCTTTCACCCCTTATGGCACCTCGACTGCTGCCGCCATAGTTGCCTGCTGTTTGTACTTCGTGTTTCTATGCTGTGCCATAGCTAACTACGTTTACACCAAGTACCCATTCTACGACGTCCTTATCATATCCACAGCTTGTAAGTCACTCATCTTTGGAGCGCTGCATCTGCACGCACATCCTTTCGTCGAAGTGACCTGTTTTTTGAGCAAAACGTTTCTCAACAAAGCCTTACCCAGGCTCTGTAAGCATGAGATCAAGCTTCCTACACCAGTTTTGAAATTAGCCTCCTGTACCGCTGCCAAGCACTTGCACATCCCAACGCAGCTGTATGTTGTGCAGTCAGGACTGCAGCATTTGGAGTCCGAGCTGCCTACACTGTACGGTACCGACCATCACTGGCTGGAACCTGGCTAGCCTTCAACAATGCTGGATTTGGTGCCAACATAGCAACTCTGTGCCTTGCTTTGGGAACTTGGTATGCACTCTGACTCTCAATTTTTGCCAGAGCATCAGTCCGTATTAACATAGCAATTCTTTGCCTTGGCTTTGTGAACATGGTATGCTTTTGTACTCTCAAACTTTGCAGGAATACCAGCCCGCATCAACAGCCATGCATCAATGCCCATGTCAACACTCAACAGCCATCACATGCTGTTGGTTCATGCATCAATTGCCACATGTATCTGCAGTCATTTGCCACGTGCACTTTGTTAGCCCAAAGAGCCTGTCTTGTTTACCTGCAGAAACTTCACCAGCCTTTCAGCACTACGCATGCATGTTTGTCTGCACAGCTCATGCCCATGCTGCATGATTGAGCACGCTGCACAAATTATATTGAGAGCGTCACTTGAGTGGTGTCCTCTGCAGGCTGAACAAGGTTGGCCACTTGTACTACGGCAAGAAGGAGCGTATCTTTTACACTGTGTGGGCCTATGTACTAGTGGCATCTGTCATCATTTTTGGTAGGTACATGTAATGTGCTGTTTGAATGACATGATTTGTCACAGCTCTTGCATGCCAGCACTGCTCTGTCATAGAGTACAGTGCTGTTTATACTTGTCAGACTGCATGCAGGGCCTATATGTGGAGTCATTGCTGCGGGGCTGAGTATGGTGACTACTGCTGTTATGGGTCAACATACGGCGAGCGCCTTCGGTTTGCTGCAACATATGTGAGTGCCTGCCATGCTGTACTGCAGCTGCTGGTTTGAGCTGGTGTTAGCAGTTGTGCATCACTTACACTGCTAACTTCGTTTCTGCATGACACCAACATGCCTGCTGCTTGTGCCTGCTGCTGGTGTCTGCACTCCTGGAAAGCCAGCCTGTCCTGCATGAAGGCTGTTGGGGCATTTGCAGCAAGCCAGCACTGATGGAGTTTTTTTTTGGGTACATGCACCTGCTTATACGTGTACTTGCTTATGTTGGATGTTCAGTCGGCACTGTCAAGCCGTGTCTGCAGTGTTGTCTGTCGTGTTGCACTGTCTGCTGCGTTGTGATTACAATACATTGTACTCATGTGGAAGAGGACTAGCACGCGCACTGCTGGTTGGTCGCTGGCTTACTCCTAGCTTCTGTCAGGTAACAGATCACTGTGTCATATGCTGTTGTTTTGACATGTCAGCACTTGATCTGATGTTTGCAGGGCTTGGAGTCATGCGTGTTTGGGTTGATGCTACTATCGCTCAGGCTCAGCTTCAGTGTGTTCATCGCTCAGGCAAGCAAGTCTGGCCAAGTAGCGGCCACAGAAGATCATCCACAACGGCAACCTCGACTGGTGAGGCCCTGTCATGCTTGACAACTCTTCAAATAATTTCCTTCTTCCATGGCTTGGTGGGGAAGGAGGGGTGATGGCGGGGGTATGTGGGGGGTCGGGGGCGGGGCCACTGTGGATAAAGTGACCATCAGACAAGCGACATGATCAGCATCCCTTGGGTTCTCCAGAGATCCACACTACTGTGCGCCATACATGTGAGGCACACATGTCAATTGCTTCTGTGTGTTCGGAGTGAACTTGCCTGATTGTCACCTCTGTTGTGTCCACTGCATACCCCTGTGTCATGGCAATCCATTTGTGTTTCATGCCTGAGCCCACCTAGACATCAGGTTAAAGAGTATAGCTGGATTTCTGTCCACTCTTGCAGCCTTGACAGAGCCTTGCACAACCTTGTTCTGGATGACCTGTTTACGTCTGACAAGTTACCCCTTGTTTCATTAATTACCACACGAGCAAACAATGCCATTATTGCCTTGCTAGCTCATAGCACAAGAACAGACATTTGTAAAAGACTATGCTGTTGTATATGCTGCAGTAAGAGCAGCTCATTACTACCATATGCCTGTGATTCACAGCATGATTTGCTATCTGCAGATCATCGTGTTCTTTGTCTGTGCCATGTTTCTTGCCATAAGGGGGGCCACAGGAGCGGTTGCCATTTACCTTCCCTACCAGCAGTACTGGGTTGAAGACAGGCTGTTCTACCCTCTGGACACCTTTCCTGAGTACCTTGCTCTCATCATTCTGTCATGGCCTGCCTTCATGGCTCGAATGGCCCAGGCATACCCCAGAGCAGCGCAAGGCTCAAAGAAGAAGAAGGCAATGGTGGGCACAGGCTCAAAAGCAGATCAGCAGCAGGGTGCTAATGGGCATGCTTACACAGAAGCGTAGGTATGCTCCAGGCTTCTGTTTACAGCGGCCACATACTTTAATTACCATTGACATCAATAGTGAAAGCATATCCTCATTGTATATACCTTATCATCTGTTGGCGATGCCGCTAATAGTGATCCTCATGAAACAAATTGATAGGACAGCATATGGCAGCAGGCAGGCAACAAGCAAAACAGCAAGTTGGAGCTTAGCTTTGTGGGTGAAGCGCTGCTAATTGGCCACAAACATCTGCAGTAGACTGCGGGAGTCTGAGGTGTAATGGTGACATCATCATACCTACTTGGTACCTCTTCTACAGGCCAAGTGTAATGCCTCATTCATATTGTTTCACTCTACAGCCTGCCTCTGTGATTCCTCTGTGATTCAAGGCATAGTGGTTTCTAGCTAGCTTGGAGGCTAGGAGTTTCAGGAGGCCTGGTGGCTGGAGCTTTGCATACCAAAACCCTAGGGCATTCTCGAGAATCTCTTCTCCTGCCATACTTCACTTTGCGGCAGAGTTTAAGTTATTTGCAGAGCTCCCTCTTATTTACAGACTCCTTGCTTGCAGATTTCAATTCTGACCTGTAGTCATCTGTGAGCATCTTATCAACCTACATCCAGTGTGATATATACATGACTCTGCAGAGTCTTCTGCCAATATGCCCACGGGAATAGACCCAATAGGTGCCAGGTCAGGTACCCCAATACCAACAGCAGAAACGCATTTTAGTTGTATGTTGTTCTAAGACTTACTCATTCATTACGATGGCAGGAATCTAGATTTAACATTTAGGTCCTGTGCATTCATAACAAGGTCGTCGTTGCAATCCGCTGCAAGGGCCCTGGATGCTTCGAACCTGACTAGAATGCAGAAGAATTCTTTAGAAGACTTACCCCTCAGCGTCGAGAATGTGCTCTGGCCCAGCATTGTCATCGGGCAGTCGCCTGCAGTGGCGTACAGATTGCATCCAGCAGCGGCAGTGGTGCTGGTGCTGAATCACAGAACCAGGCAAAAACGCCTTCTCGAAGCGCTGCAACGTAAATAGCAGTTTGTGCTTTGCTTCAGACTGGTCTGTACTTGTCAGGTTGGCCGTTCCTGGGTATAGTACTACCGCGTAGTACGGCCTCAAGGCGCCGACTCTGACGTCGATGCGCGGCGCAAGCCTCCGCTCGTCTGCCTGCTGTGTGCAGTCACAACTAGTCCTGCAGCATGCTGAGCGCAACGTCGACTCAGCGTCCGGAGTGCTTGAGGCAGGTTAGGTCCGGAGT
>JAYKYS010000615.1:0-12500 GCA_036924285.1 Asterella californica
TGCTTCTACTTTTAAATATTTCCTTATTACGAACTTAATGCTTTATTCAATCTACTGCTTTGCTTTTATTATTGCATCGACTTTGTTATTGCTATAACTTTGTACTATTTCCTTCTACGAATTTCTCAAATTCCAGAGGAATAATTTCAACTATTTGTTGCTAATACCTTTTCAGTATTTCCTTCTACGCTTTCTCAGAAAAATAAATTGAACCGTCTTCTTCACTTTTTAGGTTGCTATAACTTTATCTTTGTTAAAACATCTCCTTTTAATATTTCCTTATACGAACTAGGCTCGCACTTACTCGCGAAACAATTAGCTTCGAGGGGTTCGAGCAATTGTTCATCCTCCTCCTCTCGATATTTATGATTTGTTAATGTTGCTGCGGCTCTTGATATCCCATTCCTTTGACGAAAACGCAAATAATGATTTGGCCCAGGGGCCTTTAAGCCTTAATTTAAAGACCCCATGTAACTATTTTCGTGGAGCCCGATGGAATATTCTTTCCCGATTGTGTCCTACGGCTCCCGATAGAGCGATGCTTTCATGCTGCGACGGCTCCCGATATTAAATTCCTTTGATTTCAACGCAAAGTACGATTTAATTATAACTATTTTTCCTGGAGGCCGATGGTTTAATTTTCCATGATGGTTTCTTCCTCCTCCCGATATTAATTAAGTTGATTTTTCCCCTTGCTTTTCAGAGGGACCCTAATTTAACTAACCCTATTAATTAATTGCCTACAACTTAGGGTGAATAAATTATTGCTATTGCTTATTTATTATTTCTTTCTACGCTATTTTCGGAACAATCAATCAAACCGTTTGCTTCACTTTATTACTATACCTTTAACTTTAAATATTTCCCTTTAACGAACTTCTCCGGTTTAATCCCATCCCTTTTAATTCAAAATATTTCCCTTTCCACTGAACTTGATTCATAATTTAGGCCCGTTTTTACTCCCGAAACAAATTACTCAGAGGGATCAAGTCAAGTCCCTTTTGAAATTCCCCCTCCTCCCGAATATTAGCGATGGTTTAGTGTCGCGACGGGCTCATGAAATTAAATTCCATACGCTTCAACGCAAAAGTACGATTTAATTCAGGGGCTTCAAGCATTAATTTCTTACTCGGCCGTAACTATTTCCGTGGACCCGGTGGTTTCCTTCTCCTCCCGATGTTTGGGGTTGCTTTAATTTTGTGACATGATCCCGAAATTCAATTCCGTTGACTTCAACGTAAATAACGATTAATTCAGTGCCTTTAGGCCGAATTTTTTTACTCGACGTAACTATTCCGGTGCCGATGGTTTTCCTCCTCCTCCCGATTCATTAATGTTGCGGAGGCTCTCCCGATATTCCATTCCGATGACTTCAACGCAAAGTATGATTTAATTCAGAGGCCTTTAAGCCTACATTTTTTACCCGATGGTAACTATTCCGGTGCCGATGGTTTTCCTCCTCCTCCCGATTCATTAATGTTGCGACGGCTCCCGATATCTTATTCCGACTACTTCAACGCAAAGTATGATTTTATTCAGGGCCTTTAAGCTAAATTTTAGACTCGATGTAACTATTCCCGTGTATTTGATAATGTAGCGATGGTTTACGATAATGTAGCGATAATGTAGCGATGGTTTACTTTTCCCCGGTGGTTTATTGTCTCGCGGAGTTGATTTTTTCTATGAAATTCTCCATCATCGATAAACATTATTCCTCCCTCGAACTTTTACCTAAACCATGTTCATGCCTCAACAACTGGCTATTATAAACTTGGATACCACCATTTGCAGCGTGATGCGGTCATACCAGGGCCACGCCACCAGATCCCATCAGAACTCTGCAGTTAAATGCCCTTGGGCCGGAATAGTACTGGGATGGGTGACCTCCCGGGAAGTCCCGGTGCTGCATCCAATTCTTTTTTCCTTTTTTTTACGAATTAATTCTTTGGCAATCGAACAAATATATTACGCTGCCAGGCACTAAACTAATTAATTACTCGTGGACTAATGTTCTTTTCATTTTTGGACGTGAATTGATTCTTTGGTACTGAATAAATTAATTGCTCGTATGTATGTCTATTTTTCTTTCTTCCAGCATAAAATAACCTTGAATACGGAACCCATTAGTTTATCATAATAAATCCAAATACCGTAGTACATATTTCATTACTCTATGTGACGTTGATCTATGTCACCCCTTACTTATTCATAATACATCCAAATACCGTAGTACTTCTTCCATTACTCTATATCACTTCGATCTAAGAACCCATTACTTATTCATAATACATCCAAATACCGTAGTACTTCTTCCATTACTCTATATCACTTCGATCTAAGAACCCATTACATATTCATAATACATCCAAATACCGTAGTACTTCTTTCATTACTCTATGTCACTTTTAACCCATTAGTCTTTCATAGCAACCCATTAGATATACATAATAAACCCAAATATTGGACTGGCTGGTCCAGTAACCTTGAATAACCTTGAATATGGAACCCATTAGTTTATCATAATAAATCCAAATACCGTAGTACTTCTTTCGTTACTCTATGTGACGTTGATCTATGTCACCCATTACTTATTCATAATACATCCAAATACCGTAATACTTCTTCCATTACCCTATATCATTTCGATCTAAGTAACCCATTACTTATTCATAATACATCCAAATACCGTAGTACTTCTTTCATTACTCTATGTAACTTCGATCTCTTTAACCCATTAGTCTTTCATAGCAACCCATTAGATATACGTAATAAACCCAAATATTGGACACTTTTTCCATTACTCCATGTAAGTTGTTGTATTTAAACTTTTCTTTGTTCTATTTACACCTATTTACTACTTGTGTACTTAAAATACATGTATCCGCAATTGTCAAAGAGTTTATCATGTTTGCCTATTACGTTTCAAATGTCACTTAACACCCCTTCATAAAAAGTGTGAGCAAAAAATTGATGGTGGAGGGTTTAACTTTTCTTAAGAACAAACTTGGTCCTTCTTTGCTTCTTTCCGCGTATATGTAAATCTGCCGGTTGTATCATTTCTATACTTTGCATGTGGTTAGCACACGTAGTTGTTAGACCCTTCAAGGATCCATATCTGAATTTCTCACCTTCAGTTTATTTCAATCAATATCACATATATACAGTTTGGAGCTCATTTATTTTATAGAAACTATTTTCATGGATACTCATTTGTAATATCCCATCATATGGACACTTCACACTCACTATGTCATGAATCATATGTACTTAATAAATGATTATCGTGATCATATAGTTTTGGATTACTCGATCATCCTCTATAGCGATTAGTTTTGATCAGGACTGTGCGCACAGCTCTCCCTCTTTTGTTTAGGGTTCCTCAGTTGATCAAATATAGAATCCAAGTGACAGCTTAACAACATACTGTACTATCCATTGTTTATTCAACTGCAATTAAAATAATTTAGAAGCCAAAGTCAGTTTCAGATGAAAACTGATCTAAGACTCTGAACCTCTAAAAAGTGATTACAGTTGATTCTGAGTTGAACACATTCACATGATGAACTAACTATATCTATTATCGCTAAAATAATTCAGAAGCCAATATCACTTTCTTATGAAAATTAATCTAAGACTCTGAACCTCTAAAATAAAGTGTCTTCTGAATAAAAATTTATATTCCATGTCATCGGTATATATATTATGATTTTCTCTAACAATACTCTGTAAACTCCATCTTACACATATTACTCTGACGTTTGTATTAGTATCCTAAACTTTTAGGATCAAGACTTCATATATAGCCAAATGTCACATTCTTATACACCCTCGGTTTTTCAAATATGAATTACAAGTGAGAGTTGAGCAGATTCACACTGTCAAGTAACTATATCTACTATCACTAAAATAATTCAGAAGCCAAAGTCAGTTTCAGACATAAATTAATCTAATACTGTAAAGTTTCAACTGTAACATCTCTATGAATTAAAATCATTATTTTAGATCGCTTATCTGAGTTTTGTGATTTTCCATCGAATCACAACTTATCAATCAGATCTTTCATGTTTACCGAAGTACTATACTTGCCTATTTAGGATTATATACTTCAAACAAGGTCTTTCACTCTTGTTTATACACTCTGGGTTTTTCATATCTAAGTTACTAGAGACAGTTGGACATATTTACTAATCAACTAACTATGTCAATTAACAATTAAAATAATTCAGAAACCAATATCAGTTTCTGCCAACATTTAATTTCTGCAACATTAAACTAAATTTTTCTGTGAATTAAAACTTGAACTTTATATCATTTATGCATTTATTAGGATTTCTTCATACAATGAGCCTCTATTAACAAGATCTTACAACATTTACTCATACTTTTGCCAAAGTACTATTTTAATTCATGGAACTCATCTATGCTTTTCAATTAAATCACTCAATTTTTCACTATGGATTATTGACATCCTTCTCTGTCTTTTCAAGTATTAAAGATTAACATGTATCTTAAAGATTCCTCAGAATTACATGAGTTTAAACCCTACGCTATTTGCATATGATATTTCATGTTCATGTCTAACCCTCAAACTTAAATGGACATGTGCTATCGTTCTGATATCTTGCATATGGTCAAGATAACCAAGTTGAACGTGCTTTATATTTGAATTTAGTTCCAATATAAAATCAATCTATTTGTATACTGTCTCCATGTTCGGTTTTCCTATGTACCATTTAATATGAATTGTTTTGTAGACTATACTTGAGTATATCCTTCCATGTATTCCCTTCTTATAATACTCGAGGTACTGACTTCTCATATGTCACATTGCATCTTTCTTTTCCATTTGATCATATGTATAACTTTATGAAGAGTTTAAAGGAGTCCAACTTGATAAAGTATTACATGATTCAAATAATTCGAACACGCTCCGTTTCAATGCTCAACCTGATTTATTCTATCAATCATTTATCCTCCATACGTGAGTTTTTTCAGTGTCCAGAACAGATTGAATATTAATCATGTTGAGTTATAAAGTCCAGCTTGACTACTACATACTATATGTGTAGGTGAATCTAAATATGTATTAATCTGAATATAATTACTATATGTGTTTATATTCATAGTTTATACATATAGTTTGATATACATTTGGTTTTAATTGATTAACCATACTTCTCCTAACAGATACAAGAAGATACTTCTCAAAGTGACTTATGATATTCTTACACGAATTTATGTCTTTAAACCTTAAGCTACTCATAATATCTGTTCATTTCTAACCCTATATAACTAAAATGCACATATAGTGTCATTTTTATTTACGTGTAACACTTTAATTTTCTTTATATATCAAATGGTTTATGCATCTGATCTGACTTTCGTCAAATAATAGCATTATATTCATTTCATCTTATTATGTTGAGCAGTACGAGGATTCATGACTAACATCTCAGCTGTTAACGTCAACAACCCTTAACCCTCAACTGATAATGTTCTCCATTCTTGATTCATTTATCTTGCAGTAGCATTGAACACCTATGTTTTTTAAACTTTACTCAAGCGAACAACCACTAATATTTTCTGTACTCCCTTGGTTTTTTGTTGTTGTCTTTAATCTATGTCTTGAATATTTTAATAACTTCACTAGTCTAATATATACAAAAGAATTTGGTATAAGTTAGATTCTAGTGAGTAACTTTACTTGTTCTCTCAATAGAAAAAAAATCACAAGAAATTCACATCAACTTGACTTAGATGACAATAATATTACGGTTCAATTACTCATGGGAAGTCCTAGACGATAATAAAGTTAAGTTTGAACTTCAACTTTTGTGTTCTCGTGTTGTTAAAACTCTATAGTATCAAACTTTAATTTCTTTATATATTCTGATGTTTCGTCAAATAATACCCATTATATCAATTTAATCTTATTATATCCAAGTAGTATCATGATTCATGATTTTCTCTTCTCTTAACGTCAACAACCCTCAACTGATAATTTTCTTCATTCTTGATTTATTTATCTTACAATAGCATTTAACATCATGCTTTTTAAACTTTAATCCAATTTATTATTGGATGTATTGTATTATGTTAAAGTACTGATACTTCGTACTCGTCATTACATCTTCCCTTTCCATTAACTCATATAAATGTTGATTCAAAGTTTAAATAAAATATGATCTCTATATCTCTTCCACTAATATTTTCTCTACTCTCTTGGCTTTTCCTATTGACTTTAACCATATGTACTGAAGTTCATCTTTATACGTATCATTACAATTTTCTCTTTTCTCGTATAGTAGTTTATTCATTGTTAAAAACAAGCAAGATCTTGATATAGGTTTGAAAATCAAGTCCAGCTTAACTACTATATTCAAAAGAGTTTGATATATATTCACTTTTAATGAGTCGCTTATCCTATCAAATACAACAACTTAAAGATCAAGACTGGTCTCACTCAGATGTCATTAGAAATGTCATTTAGATGGTTTCTGACCCTTTTACACTGGAAACATTCCTCTGAAGTATAAACCGTAGATATTCATAGTGTTCATTCCTAACCCTAGAACCCTATTCATACACATGTAGTATCAATTTAATATCAGATGTTTTTGAAACTTGTGGTACCATATTGTAACCCTACATCTTTCTCTTTTTGGTTTATCATGTAGAACTTGGTTTCAAAATATTTAACAAATATAAGTAGAATTAGTTGATTAAGTATTACATGATTCAAATAATTAGAACACGCTCCGTTTCAATGCTCAACATGATTTATTCTATCAATCATTTATCCTCCATACGTGAGTTTTTTCAGTGTTCAGAACAGATTGAATATTAATCATGTTGAGTTATAAAGTCCAGCTTGACTACTACATACTATATGTGTAGGTGAATCTAAATATGTCTTAATCTGAATATAATTACTATATGTGTTTATATTCATAGTTTATACATTTGGTTTTAATTGATTAACCATACTTCTCCTAACAGATACAAGAAGATACTTCTCAAAGTGACTTATGATATTCTTACACGAATTTATGTCTTTAAACCTTAAGCTACTCATAATATCTGTTCATTTCTAACCTTATATAACTTAAATACACATGTAGTGTCATTTTTATTTACGTGGCACGTATGTATAGTAGTTAAGCTGGACTTGATTCATAAATCTCACCATAAATCTCTTGGATAACAATAAGATGATATTTCACTAATGAGAAGTTTACAACAATAAATAGTTAGGCCTCACCTTTATCTTTTGTATTTTCTTGTTCGTAAGACTCTAGATTATCAAACTAAAATTCCATTTATATACTAAATCGTGTCTTAGGTTTCATCAAATAATACCATTATATTAATTTACATCTTATAGGTTTTAACTATTACTTAGACTGTTTACCGAAGTTCTACCTTAATTCATGACATTCATCTCTTCACTTCACGAATATAACCCTCAACTGATAACCTCTCTCCGGGAAAATTTACTTATTAAGCTTTTCTGACCCTAAAACTTAAATACATAATCCCAATAGCGTTCTGATATGTGCATATGGTCAATCTACACATGGTTCAATTTCTAAATTTAAATAACTTGACAATTATTCTAAATATATTTTATATTCACTTAACTGAATATCACATGTAGTCCATCATATATACTTCATATACCTTCAGGCTAGATCTTAAAGACACATGTAATGTCGGTTTAATATTTTGGATATGGTCATCTATACACCAATTAAAGCTATATATTTATACATCTGGTAACATATAAGGATTTCAATAAGGAAATCAACTTGAACATAAGTTGTATTCTGTTTTCCATGTTTTATTGTTCCATTTAATACCGAGATGTTTTTGAAACTTTACTCCAAGATATAGATCCCATTATTACACATATACTTCTTACTTTTCATTCTCTGCATGTAGTAGTTCATACTATATGTCTTTCTATGTAGATTTACTATCAATGATAGATGTTTGAGAAACTTTACCCTTGAATGTATTCTTTTAAAATACATTGATAAGAAGATATACTTGTCATGACTTTTATATATGTATATAAGGTTATATCTTTCTTTCTCATACTTGACTAAAACAAATGAAAGGTATTTAGGTTGAATTATCAAGTCCAACTTGACAACTACATATTAAGTATAGTAGTAGATTATTTACATCACGAGAGTTAGGTATATCTTAGGTTTTAATGACAAGCAGTACTTATTCTATCGACTCAAGAAAATCGCACCAATATCACTTAGAGGATAGTAATGCGATGGTACTGTTTGCAACTACAGTATATTTAATTCTCAACTTCATTTTTGAATTCTCTTGATTTAAGACTGACTCTCTATAGTATCAAACTTTAGTTGTTTGTGAATTAATATTATATGTAAGATAGTTTATGACTTTTCTCATCAATAAGACCATCTTAATTTGTTCTTAGAGTTTAATTCAGCCTTAGTACCAAAGTACTATAATCTGATATACATTGGTTCTTGATTAAGAACCTTTCCTAATAATTGATAATATTCTTTTTGGATATTATCATATATACACCAGTTCAAGATATACATAGGGTAACATATAAAGATTTGAATAATAAAATCAATCTGAATAAAAGTTGTATTCTGTTTTCCATGGTTCACTGTTTCATGTACATTTAATACCCAGATGTATTTTAAATTAGAAACTCTACTCGAAAATATCCATTCCATTATGACACTAATACTTAAAACTTGTCATGCTCTGCATGTAGTAACTAATACTGTAAGTTTTTGATGTAGCATTTACTATCAATGATATATATTTTAGAAACTTTATTCCAATATACTCTTGGATGTATTGTTTTACGATACATCAAAGAATATACTCGTCATGAATATCACTTAGGACCCTTTTGTAATAACTGGTAATGTTCTTTTTGGATGTTATCATATATACACCAGTTCAAGATATATACAGAGTAAAGATTTGAATAATAAAATCAACCTGAATATAAGTTGTATTCTGTTTTCCATGGTTCAGTGTTTCATGTACGGTTTAATACCCAGATGTTTTTTAAATTAGAAACTCTACTCGAAGATATCCATTCCATTATGGCACTGATACTTAAAACTTGTCATGCTCTGCATGTAGTAATTTGATACTGTATTTTTTTATGTAGCATTTACTATCAATGATATATATTTTAGAAACTTTACTCCAATATACTCTTGGATGTATTGTTTCACGATTCATCCAAAGATATACTCTCCATTATGAAAATGATACGTAATACTTGTCATGCTTTGCATGTAGTAATTAATACTGTGTATTTTTTGTGTAGCATTTACTATCAATGATATATATTTTAGAAACTTTACTCCAATATACTCTTGTTGTATTGTTTTTCGATACATCAAAGGATATACTCGTCATGAACTTTCTATGCAACATTATATCTTTCTTTTTCGTGTTTGACTAGAACAAATAGAAGGTAGATTTAGGCTGAATTATTGAGTCTACATTGACAACTAAATACTAAATACTATGTGTAGTAGTAGATTATATATATTACGAGAGGTTTGTATATCTTAGGTTGAAATATCCTTTATTCTATCTATTCAAGAAACTGAGATGAAACTTAGACGACAATAATATGATGGTCTTGTTTGCAACTATGTTATAGTTCTCATCTTCATCTTTGTATTAGAAGTTTTATTCAGACTTAGTACCAATTTACTACCAAAGTACTATCTTAACTCATGACTTGCATCTCTTCTCTTCGAGAACATTAACAACCATGTACATCTCTAAGTACTAAGTACTTTTCTGATCTGCATAGTAGAATACATAAAACACATTATCTTGTTTATCAACATTTTAGTGGCAGATTTACCAACAATGAGTTAAATTGAGTTTGAATTATCCTCCCAACTATTTCATCAAATACAAGAAATTCTACTCATCAAATATCACTCAAGACCTATTTGCAATAACTGGTAAACTCACAAGTATATTCATGAGTTTATAACGGTAATATTTCGTTCTAACCCTAAAATACACAAGCCCAATAACGTTTTGATGTTTTGCATATGATCAGTCTAAACAAGTTCGTGCATCTCAACGTTAAAATAATATAACCAATCCAAATGTCTAGATGCGGGGATATTATCATATACATATATTCCACATAACAACTTTCATGTTTCATTCTAGCATATTACATATTAGCTTGATTCAAGGTTTTAATTAAGTCGAAATATCAAGTCTAGCTTCACTACTACGACTACAAATAATGAAACGGTCTTATTGACAGTATAAGTACGGATGATCATTAAAACTAAACGGGTATCTCACTATCTTATATACGCAGTACTTTCAAAATAACTATGTGCTAAAATAATACAATATCTATTTTTTCCACCTACTATCATATAACTTAGAAGAAAATGTGCATGGATCTCTACGTCGAGAAGAAAATTCATTATTAATTACTTTGTAGAAATAGCTGTTAGAAAAACAGTGTTGTCTATATGGAAAGAATTATCCAAATGGGTTTAGTACTAAATGAAGATAACATATTTCTAAAAGACAAGTTTGAGATAAAACAACCCGTTAGAACATCTACATATTCTATTAATATTAGAGACTTAAAATAAAGACAAGTCAACTTATAAATTCTCTCTCCTTGAGAATAATAACGATGTAAAATTGGTTAAACTTTTGATGATATAATATCTTACTTATTCTGATATTATATCACCAAAATATGACACTTAGATGACAATCATATGATGGTCTTGTTTGCAGCAATAGTATATTTAGTTCTCATCCTCCTCTTTGTATTCTCTTGATGTTAGACTCTATAATATCAAACTTGAGTTATGTGTGAACTAATATGCATATATCAGATCGTTTGCGATTTCCACCTGTAAGATCATCTTGAATTCACTAAAATAATAAAATATATTATTTAGCACCTCCTAACATAAGCGACCTCAAGTATAACTTAGAAGATAATGTGCATGGATCTTTATGTAATCTGGTTATCAAGAAGAAAATCCATCACTAATTACATTGAAGATCTCGCTGTTAGAAAATATACCCAAACTCGTATTCACCACCAATTTCGTTTATCCACCCTTTATCCGATCTTAGGTATATCATTGATAAGATGATAGATAATTAAAATAAAGAAATTCAACTTATAAGTTCTCTTTCCTCGAGAATAATTACGGTATACAATTAGCAGATCTTTTGGTGATATAATATCTTACTTATTCGTCATTACTTTGTAGACATCGCTGTAAGAAAATATGTATGAATACAATTATCAAAATATATATTTTTACTAAATGAATAAGATATGTTTATGAAAGATAAACTAAAATTAAAACTACTCATTAGATCATCTCGTTATTATGCATGCAGCATATTTATTACCACTAAATGAATGGTTCTGATCTTTACTGTACATTTTAGCACATATATAGATTATTGATAAAATCATGGAGAATATAAATGCAGATAAATAAATTTATAAGTTCTCTCGCCCCGAAAATAATTATGGTTCGAAGTATAAAATTAATAGATTTCTTGGTGATGTAATATCATTCTTAACCCATCGTTTTATATTTTTCCAGGATTTTCTGTCTAATTATCAGTTGAAATTATATTCGGCTGATTAAACCGTCCCCATTTGACCTGAAATTTTCCCCTCGGGTAGCTCGAGAGTAGTCCTCACACCTAAAATTTATTTGAGCCAATTTCATCGAGCCACCTTCGAGATCTGGAGTGATCTGTACCCACGTGTAGGCAGTGGAGACTGTTTTAGTGAATCTGGGTCACTTATTCGTGAGCGAGAATTTAATCCATAAGCCAATGACCCTGAAATTCACCATGCACGTGCCCCAACTGAAAACAGTCCTTGTGAAAAAAGAATTAATGCATTCTGAATCTAAATGGCCGAGTTATCGCATTTTTGGTGCCGCACCCTTGAGGACTTAGCCGCTAGAATGAATCGGGTTGTGGTATAATTTTCGCGGACCAAAGAGGAGGGCGGGGCCGCCGTTCCCCAGAAGTATATATAAGGGAAGGGGGTTCCTTCGGCGAGCCACCCCCGGCGGGTGCGGCTGTCGCGTGCCCCGTAACCCGCGGGAGATGCATTGAAGGCTGTACCCTGTCTAGGCTCGTGTCTCTACGTGAGATCCGGGGGAGCCTGACAAGAAGGACTGTCAGACCCGCACGGTTCCATGAGTTGCAAGGGGTGAGTCCTCGATGGCCTTGGGGTTGACCATGCGGTCAACTCCCATGCCTCGGGAGTCTGCCGTGGTCTCGTTTCCCGAGTATGCAATGATTCGCGCAATGTTCTGGGAGTCTTTCGCGGTCTCCTTTTCCCGAGTATGCGTGTTCTGGGAGTCTGTCACGGTCTCCTTTTCCCGAGTATGCGTGTTCCCAGGGTCTGACGCGTCTGGGTTTTCTTCGGAATGTTCCTCTGTGGTTCA
>JAYKYS010000615.1:22500-31434 GCA_036924285.1 Asterella californica
GTGGACGCACGTGTGAGGGAAAACCTAGACCTCGAAAACGGCCATCTATACGGATTTTTCTTCTCGTGTGGAATTCCAATGCCACGTGGGCCATACGTGTGGAAAGGTTTTCAAGAAATGTGAACCGTAATAAATCTACCACGTGGCACTCTCTCATTCGCAGTACTCCTTCATTTTTCAGGAGATGGAAATGAGTACCTCTTATGTACTCAGAAAATCCCTTTCCCTGAATGTTGGAAGTAGGGATGTTGCCACGTGTCAACACGTGAGGGTGCTCTTATATCGCCAGAATACTCGAAATTTATGCGGAAGTATGATTTCCGTCTAAATGTTGGGTTGGATGCCACGTGGACTTACGTGCGGAGTCCCACTCAATATCCCTTATTCTTTTGACACGTGGCAGGTGTTCTGCCACTCAGATCCAAACCTGGAATGGACAAAATGCCAACTTGCCACGTGGATTAGCCCGCAGGTGTGTCCGAACACAGAAAATGGCCAAGGTAAAAAGGAACACCAAATTCAATTATTTAAATATTATTCTTTTTTATTATTTCTAATTTTATTTATTTATCTCTTATTCATTTATTCATTCTTTAATTTTTATCTATTTATTCTTAATTTTTATCTATTTATTTATCTATTTACTCAATTAATTCAAATTTACCTGGTTCTTCTCTCTCATTGGGCCACGCCACACGTACGAAGGCGGGCTCTAACCTAGTTAGTACCGCTGGCAACCTCGTACGTACAGAGGCAACCACGGTCGGATGGGTTGTGGTTGTGGAGACCACACTGTCTCGGGTTGTGTTTCTCTGGATCATCCGCGGGACCAGCCAGACCGCCCGCCCTTTGGTTGGGAGACCACCCTTACACCCTCCACTACCCCAACCCATCCACCCGGAGGGAGGGTTGTGGGTTACGTGGTCCCAGATCTGATCTGCTCGCTGATCCATCAGAGACCCTACTTTACTCCAACCCCGCCCCGCCCAGATCAACCCCAAAAAGGTATTGACTCTTAACTCCAGAAAATGCCCAAAATGGTCCCATCTCTGATCCTTCCCTAAACCCTCGCCCCGACCAAAATTGATCCACGGCCGGTTCGATGGTCCCAGAATTGGTTCCAATACTCCAGGCTTCTCATGCCCGTGGTCCGACACTCGATGTACAAAGCATCTCTAGGCTGCTCGGGTTGCTGGCTCCAGAAAATGGTCCCGATGGTCCTCACCGGCTCGCCTAACTGCTTTAGCGACTAGTTAGTCTTGACTATCTTTAGCCCAAGTTCTCGGAAGGGTTCCGACAAGGAGAGAATGGTCCCGGTTGCCCTGTGCGTGGTCCGACAAATGGTCCCGGTGCGACACACGATGGCTCGATCTCGATCAGCGATGGGACCCGGATTACTTTTAACTACGGGCCAACTAGCCTTAGTCATGACTATCTTTAGCCCAAGTTTCCGGAAGGGTAACGAAGTTATGGTCCCGATAAAGACAGTGCTTAACTGTACTGGCCCGGTGTCCGACAAAGGCTCCCGATGCGAGAGATACCCCATTTGACCTTTAGCTACGGGCCAACTACCGTTAGTCATGACTATCTTTGGCCCAAGTTCTCGGAAAGCGATTCTGAAGCCATTTAGGCATTACAAAAGGATAAAAGAGTACCCTTACTCCTCCATTTTGGGTACGAACCGCCTCGTTAATCATTCCAGGGTAAGGCTAAGTAAAATACTTGCGATTTCTAGTGGGAAATAAATACAACACACCCCCTTTCAGCTTGTATCTTTTCAATCCCGTGTTTCTCCTTTGTTTCCTTCTGCTCTCTTAATTTATTTGTTCCTTGTATCATGTATTATGTGTTATATTTGATTTTTCCCATGCTTTTTTTACATATTCCCTTCTTCTTGTTTCCTTCTTAAATATTTCCGGTACATTAGAGGAACAAATTATTACTATTGCTTCTACTTTTAAATATTTCCTTATTACGAACTTAATGCTTTATTCAATCTACTGCTTTGCTTTTATTATTGCATCGACTTTGTTATTGCTATAACTTTGTACTATTTCCTTCTACGAATTTCTCAAATTCCAGAGGAATAATTTCAACTATTTGTTGCTAATACCTTTTCAGTATTTCCTTCTACGCTTTCTCAGAAAAATAAATTGAACCGTCTTCTTCACTTTTTAGGTTGCTATAACTTTATCTTTGTTAAAACATCTCCTTTTAATATTTCCTTATACGAACTAGGCTCGCACTTACTCGCGAAACAATTAGCTTCGAGGGGTTCGAGCAATTGTTCATCCTCCTCCTCTCGATATTTATGATTTGTTAATGTTGCTGCGGCTCTTGATATCCCATTCCTTTGACGAAAACGCAAATAATGATTTGGCCCAGGGGCCTTTAAGCCTTAATTTAAAGACCCCATGTAACTATTTTCGTGGAGCCCGATGGAATATTCTTTCCCGATTGTGTCCTACGGCTCCCGATAGAGCGATGCTTTCATGCTGCGACGGCTCCCGATATTAAATTCCTTTGATTTCAACGCAAAGTACGATTTAATTATAACTATTTTTCCTGGAGGCCGATGGTTTAATTTTCCATGATGGTTTCTTCCTCCTCCCGATATTAATTAAGTTGATTTTTCCCCTTGCTTTTCAGAGGGACCCTAATTTAACTAACCCTATTAATTAATTGCCTACAACTTAGGGTGAATAAATTATTGCTATTGCTTATTTATTATTTCTTTCTACGCTATTTTCGGAACAATCAATCAAACCGTTTGCTTCACTTTATTACTATACCTTTAACTTTAAATATTTCCCTTTAACGAACTTCTCCGGTTTAATCCCATCCCTTTTAATTCAAAATATTTCCCTTTCCACTGAACTTGATTCATAATTTAGGCCCGTTTTTACTCCCGAAACAAATTACTCAGAGGGATCAAGTCAAGTCCCTTTTGAAATTCCCCCTCCTCCCGAATATTAGCGATGGTTTAGTGTCGCGACGGGCTCATGAAATTAAATTCCATACGCTTCAACGCAAAAGTACGATTTAATTCAGGGGCTTCAAGCATTAATTTCTTACTCGGCCGTAACTATTTCCGTGGACCCGGTGGTTTCCTTCTCCTCCCGATGTTTGGGGTTGCTTTAATTTTGTGACATGATCCCGAAATTCAATTCCGTTGACTTCAACGTAAATAACGATTAATTCAGTGCCTTTAGGCCGAATTTTTTTACTCGACGTAACTATTCCGGTGCCGATGGTTTTCCTCCTCCTCCCGATTCATTAATGTTGCGGAGGCTCTCCCGATATTCCATTCCGATGACTTCAACGCAAAGTATGATTTAATTCAGAGGCCTTTAAGCCTACATTTTTTACCCGATGGTAACTATTCCGGTGCCGATGGTTTTCCTCCTCCTCCCGATTCATTAATGTTGCGACGGCTCCCGATATCTTATTCCGACTACTTCAACGCAAAGTATGATTTTATTCAGGGCCTTTAAGCTAAATTTTAGACTCGATGTAACTATTCCCGTGTATTTGATAATGTAGCGATGGTTTACGATAATGTAGCGATAATGTAGCGATGGTTTACTTTTCCCCGGTGGTTTATTGTCTCGCGGAGTTGATTTTTTCTATGAAATTCTCTCATCATCGATAAACATTATTCCTCCCTCGAACTTTTACCTAAACCATGTTCATGCCTCAACAACTGGCTATTATAAACTTGGATACCACCATTTGCAGCGTGATGCGGTCATACCAGGGCCACGCCACCAGATCCCATCAGAACTCTGCAGTTAAATGCCCTTGGGCCGGAATAGTACTGGGATGGGTGACCTCCCGGGAAGTCCCGGTGCTGCATCCAATTCTTTTTTCCTTTTTTTTACGAATTAATTCTTTGGCAATCGAACAAATATATTACGCTGCCAGGCACTAAACTAATTAATTACTCGTGGACTAATGTTCTTTTCATTTTTGGACGTGAATTGATTCTTTGGTACTGAATAAATTAATTGCTCGTATGTATGTCTATTTTTCTTTCTTCCAGCATAAAATAACCTTGAATACGGAACCCATTAGTTTATCATAATAAATCCAAATACCGTAGTACATATTTCATTACTCTATGTGACGTTGATCTATGTCACCCCTTACTTATTCATAATACATCCAAATACCGTAGTACTTCTTCCATTACTCTATATCACTTCGATCTAAGAACCCATTACTTATTCATAATACATCCAAATACCGTAGTACTTCTTCCATTACTCTATATCACTTCGATCTAAGAACCCATTACATATTCATAATACATCCAAATACCGTAGTACTTCTTTCATTACTCTATGTCACTTTTAACCCATTAGTCTTTCATAGCAACCCATTAGATATACATAATAAACCCAAATATTGGACTGGCTGGTCCAGTAACCTTGAATAACCTTGAATATGGAACCCATTAGTTTATCATAATAAATCCAAATACCGTAGTACTTCTTTCGTTACTCTATGTGACGTTGATCTATGTCACCCATTACTTATTCATAATACATCCAAATACCGTAATACTTCTTCCATTACCCTATATCATTTCGATCTAAGTAACCCATTACTTATTCATAATACATCCAAATACCGTAGTACTTCTTTCATTACTCTATGTAACTTCGATCTCTTTAACCCATTAGTCTTTCATAGCAACCCATTAGATATACGTAATAAACCCAAATATTGGACACTTTTTCCATTACTCCATGTAAGTTGTTGTATTTAAACTTTTCTTTGTTCTATTTACACCTATTTACTACTTGTGTACTTAAAATACATGTATCCGCAATTGTCAAAGAGTTTATCATGTTTGCCTATTACGTTTCAAATGTCACTTAACACCCCTTCATAAAAAGTGTGAGCAAAAAATTGATGGTGGAGGGTTTAACTTTTCTTAAGAACAAACTTGGTCCTTCTTTGCTTCTTTCCGCGTATATGTAAATCTGCCGGTTGTATCATTTCTATACTTTGCATGTGGTTAGCACACGTAGTTGTTAGACCCTTCAAGGATCCATATCTGAATTTCTCACCTTCAGTTTATTTCAATCAATATCACATATATACAGTTTGGAGCTCATTTATTTTATAGAAACTATTTTCATGGATACTCATTTGTAATATCCCATCATATGGACACTTCACACTCACTATGTCATGAATCATATGTACTTAATAAATGATTATCGTGATCATATAGTTTTGGATTACTCGATCATCCTCTATAGCGATTAGTTTTGATCAGGACTGTGCGCACAGCTCTCCCTCTTTTGTTTAGGGTTCCTCAGTTGATCAAATATAGAATCCAAGTGACAGCTTAACAACATACTGTACTATCCATTGTTTATTCAACTGCAATTAAAATAATTTAGAAGCCAAAGTCAGTTTCAGATGAAAACTGATCTAAGACTCTGAACCTCTAAAAAGTGATTACAGTTGATTCTGAGTTGAACACATTCACATGATGAACTAACTATATCTATTATCGCTAAAATAATTCAGAAGCCAATATCACTTTCTTATGAAAATTAATCTAAGACTCTGAACCTCTAAAATAAAGTGTCTTCTGAATAAAAATTTATATTCCATGTCATCGGTATATATATTATGATTTTCTCTAACAATACTCTGTAAACTCCATCTTACACATATTACTCTGACGTTTGTATTAGTATCCTAAACTTTTAGGATCAAGACTTCATATATAGCCAAATGTCACATTCTTATACACCCTCGGTTTTTCAAATATGAATTACAAGTGAGAGTTGAGCAGATTCACACTGTCAAGTAACTATATCTACTATCACTAAAATAATTCAGAAGCCAAAGTCAGTTTCAGACATAAATTAATCTAATACTGTAAAGTTTCAACTGTAACATCTCTATGAATTAAAATCATTATTTTAGATCGCTTATCTGAGTTTTGTGATTTTCCATCGAATCACAACTTATCAATCAGATCTTTCATGTTTACCGAAGTACTATACTTGCCTATTTAGGATTATATACTTCAAACAAGGTCTTTCACTCTTGTTTATACACTCTGGGTTTTTCATATCTAAGTTACTAGAGACAGTTGGACATATTTACTAATCAACTAACTATGTCAATTAACAATTAAAATAATTCAGAAACCAATATCAGTTTCTGCCAACATTTAATTTCTGCAACATTAAACTAAATTTTTCTGTGAATTAAAACTTGAACTTTATATCATTTATGCATTTATTAGGATTTCTTCATACAATGAGCCTCTATTAACAAGATCTTACAACATTTACTCATACTTTTGCCAAAGTACTATTTTTAATTCATGGAACTCATCTATGCTTTTCAATTAAATCACTCAATTTTTCACTATGGATTATTGACATCCTTCTCTGTCTTTTCAAGTATTAAAGATTAACATGTATCTTAAAGATTCCTCAGAATTACATGAGTTTAAAACCCTACGCTATTTGCATATGATATTTCATGTTCATGTCTAACCCTCAAAACTTAAATGGACATGTGCTATCGTTCTGATATCTTGCATATGGTCAAGATAACCAAGTTGAACGTGCTTTATATTTGAATTTAGTTCCAATATAAAATCAATCTATTTGTATACTGTCTCCATGTTCGGTTTTCCTATGTACCATTTAATATGAATTGTTTTGTAGACTATACTTGAGTATATCCTTCCATGTATTCCCTTCTTATAATACTCGAGGTACTGACTTCTCATATGTCACATTGCATCTTTCTTTTCCATTTGATCATATGTATAACTTTATGAAGAGTTTAAAGGAGTCCAACTTGATAAAGTATTACATGATTCAAATAATTCGAACACGCTCCGTTTCAATGCTCAACCTGATTTATTCTATCAATCATTTATCCTCCATACGTGAGTTTTTTTCAGTGTCCAGAACAGATTGAATATTAATCATGTTGAGTTATAAAGTCCAGCTTGACTACTACATACTATATGTGTAGGTGAATCTAAATATGTATTAATCTGAATATAATTACTATATGTGTTTATATTCATAGGTTTATACATATAGTTTTGATATACATTTGGTTTTAATTGATTAACCATACTTCTCCTAACAGATACAAGAAGATACTTCTCAAAGTGGACTTATGATATTCTTACACGAATTTATGTCTTTAAACCTTAAGCTACTCATAATATCTGTTCATTTCTAACCCTATATAACTAAAAATGCACATATAGTGTCATTTTTATTTACGTGTAACACTTTAATTTTCTTTATATATCAAATGGTTTTATGCATCTGATCTGGACTTTCGTCAAATAATAGCATTATATTCATTTCATCTTATTATGTTGAGCAGTACGAGGATTCATGACTAACATCTCAGCTGTTAACGTCAACAACCCTTAACCCTCAACTGATAATGTTCTCCATTCTTGATTCATTTATCTTGCAGTAGCATTGAACACCTATGTTTTTTAAACTTTACTCAAGCGAACAACCACTAATATTTTCTGTACTCCCTTGGTTTTTTGTTGTTGTCTTTAATCTATGTCTTGAATATTTTAATAACTTCACTAGTCTAATATATACAAAAGAATTTGGTATAAGTTAGATTCTAGTGAGTAACTTTACTTGTTCTCTCAATAGAAAAAAAAATCACAAGAAATTCACATCAACTTGACTTAGATGACAATAATATTACGGTTCAATTACTCATGGGAAGTCCTAGACGATAATAAAGTTAAGTTTGAACTTCAACTTTTGTGTTCTCGTGTTGTTAAAACTCTATAGTATCAAACTTTAATTTCTTTATATATTCTGATGTTTCGTCAAATAATACCCATTATATCAATTTTAATCTTATTATATCCAAGTAGTATCATGATTCATGATTTTCTCTTCTCTTAACGTCAACAACCCTCAACTGATAATTTTCTTCATTCTTGATTTATTTATCTTACAATAGCATTTAACATCATGCTTTTTAAACTTTAATCCAATTTATTATTGGATGTATTGTATTATGTTAAAGTACTGATACTTCGTACTCGTCATTACATCTTCCCTTTCCATTAACTCATATAAATGTTGATTCAAAGTTTAAATAAAATATGATCTCTATATCTCTTCCACTAATATTTTCTCTACTCTCTTGGCTTTCCTATTGACTTTAACCATATGTACTGAAGTTCATCTTTATACGTATCATTACAATTTTCTCTTTTCTCGTATAGTAGTTTATTCATTGTTAAAAACAAGCAAGATCTTGATATAGGTTTGAAAATCAAGTCCAGCTTAACTACTATATTCAAAAGAGTTTGATATATATTCACTTTTAATGAGTCGCTTATCCTATCAAATACAACAACTTAAAGATCAAGGACTGGTCTCACTCAGATGTCATTAGAAATGTCATTTAGATGGTTTCTGACCCTTTTACACTGGAAACATTCCTCTGAAGTATAAACCGTAGATATTCATAGTGTTCATTCCTAACCCTAGAACCCTATTCATACACATGTAGTATCAATTTAATATCAGATGTTTTTTGAAACTTGTGGTACCATATTGTAACCCTACATCTTTCTCTTTTTGGTTTATCATGTAGAACTTGGTTTCAAAATATTTAACAAATATAAGTAGAATTAGTTGATTAAGTATTACATGATTCAAATAATTAGAACACGCTCCGTTTCAATGCTCAACATGATTTATTCTATCAATCATTTATCCTCCATACGTGAGTTTTTTTCAGTGTTCAGAACAGATTGAATATTAATCATGTTGAGTTATAAAGTCCAGCTTGACTACTACATTACTATATGTGTAGGTTGAATCTAAATATGTCTTAATCTGAATATAATTACTATATGTGTTTATATTCATAGTTTATACATTTGGTTTT